>LPNX010539950.1:0-30830 GCA_001517045.1 Pseudotsuga menziesii | reverse complement strand
AACCTGCTAACATATATATATGAATCATACTATATCTGGAAGATTGTCTCTGAATAGGTGAAAGAGGAGTGAGCCTTGAAGACTTTGGAAGTGGAGCAGATTGGAAGAGGACTAGCAAGGATCGAACGTCATTTAACAAGTAAGTTCTTCTAACCCTCCTATTTCCTATTCTGCACTTTAGAAGTCAATTGTCTGCAAGTGTTTGAGTATGTTGGTAACCCCCGACCTATGATTATTAGGTGAATAATCCCTTACAACAATCACGTCTGTTTATTTTTGTTTGAAGTTTCAACCACGCTATCTCCACTTATGCTAATGTTTCTATCTACATGAATAATAGGTGTTCAGTATTGTTGCAAGTCTAGACTAGATTGAATCTCCAAAGCTTCATATATGCAAGGAAATTTTCTATGACATTCTATTATCACTTCGGATGTTTTGTAAGCAAGTAAAGATGTACTCGTGGTTTAAGTGAATTTGTGAGCTCAACAAGTTGACAATAATCAATATTTGTTTTGCATGAGGGAACAACTTGAGGCCACATTCAGAAGTAATAATGAAACAGTGATTCATCATCCTTCTATTTTATGTTGAACAAAAGTTTCATGCCAATATCATAGGTCTAGCTATGTCAAAGTGTCCAACAAAGGAATCTATGATTTGTTGGAAGTGACTAATAGATTCAGTGCTAGGTGGTGAAACCATCTAAGAGCTTCATCCCTGAATGAATCAAGGGAAGTTTGGTAATATTGACGCAAACACTGGAGATGCCCATACAGGTAATGGGGATTATAGTCCTATTTTGTTTGATTGAATTCATAAGTTTCCACTTTCAAAGAATGGATCGCATCCCTTTTTGAGCTAATATTTTATATTTTGTATTCAACATGTCTAGGTTGGGATACTGATCAATTTCTCACAGATATTAGTGAAGAAACTTTGATCATGTTAACTGTTAGAATGTAAGCCTTTACTTTCTTTTTATCCAGACAAGTCTCTAATTTCTTTCATGTTTATGAATGTCATAAAAATTGCAAAATCCAACTTACACAACATCTTTACCTTTTATTCAGGGTGGGCTTGCACCTGGTGGTTTCAACTTTGATTCAAAACTGTAAGTACTATGGAAGCCATCAACTTATACATTCCTTGTTATGACCAACCACAAAATATTCGTGCATTCAAGACATTCAAATGTTACCACTGTTACTAAATTTTTAAGTGAACTACACTACACCACTTCCTGAATGGAAACCTATCAATTTGTTTTGGTTAAATCTACCACCAGGCATCGCTTTTTCGACAGTGTTCCAACGCTTTTGTTAAAGATTCGACACCTTCAGCTGACAGTCAACTGACACTTTTGTTGAACCTTCGACACCTTTCCTGTTGAATATTTGATGCTTTTTGGAGAAACACCAATGGTGTTTCCATGACTACGACACTTCAGCCCGTCGGAAGGCCGACCCTTCAAGTGTCGGTAGGCGTCAGATATTCAATAGTTTTTGCAAGTTTTTAGTGACACCTTGAAAAAGATAACTATCGAATAGGCAACACCATGGTTGTGTAGGATCTTCGACCGACTTTGGTATCATGTCGAATATTCGATGTTATGCCACCAACGGCAAAAAAAAGTGCATGTGTCCAAGATGTGACAGAGAAGTGTCGAATTTTAGACATGCAAGGTGTCATATTTTGGGTTGAATTTCTATTGTGTTCTATCTCATCCAAAATAACCATTGTACTCACAACTTGTTCATCAATTTCTACTCAGACAACATTCACACTCATAGGCTGCTCTATATCTAGGGAGGTCTGCATTGCCCCTTCGACCACCACTACCTTACGTAGTGGAGCTTCCTTCAACAACCCAACCCAACTCTTCTACAAATTTACTTAGTGCGATACTTCCTAATGGGGTTCATACAACTATCGGTTCTCATCTTATAACACCAACTTCGACTTAGATGCCATCATGACTCACTCGCGTGCATCATTATGACTAATCCTTCATGTGTGTGCTAAATACGCTGTTGATTCTGCCACCATGCCATTCAGATCTACTATCATTAACTGTGACGTCCACCATGTAATCGTTTCCTTCATTGAAAAGCGTTATTGAGTATTGACGTGACATCCGGTCACTGTTACGGAGTCTCCTGTACACTGCGAGCCACTCTTTCTATCCCTGGTGGCCGCCTATCGTGCAACCGCATCCCTTTCACATGTCGCGTCCCTATATTCTTAGCATAGCCTCCTATGGATGTGTCATATTTTACTTTCACACAGATTTGGTTCGGTGGACCACCTTGTCGCAACCCTCTTCCCTCAGCATAGCCTCCTGCTGACGTGCAACCTTTTGTCTATTGCACCCCCTTGTTCCGGTGGACCACCCTTTCACAACCCTCTTCCCTCAGCATAGCCTCCTGCTGACGAATGACCTTTTTCTGTCACACCCCCTTCTTTTGGCGGACCACCCTATCGCAACCCTCTTCCCTCAGCGCAGCCTCTTGTTGACACACAACCTTTTTCCTGTCGCAGCCCCTTGTTCCGACACGACCGTTTTCCATGGCTAATTGGCTATTCTTTGATAAATCACCTACTCTTTAACTGAATATCACCCCCACTCATGGGCCCACTATTTTTTTTTTAAAGCTTCAGGTAGTGTGCCCTTCGACCCCTATCCTATAGGGATTCAAGCGGCTACCATTCACGAGCTTCGGCAACACTGCTCCATCTAGCTGTTGCAACTGAACTGCACCCCTAGAATTAATTGAATGAACAAGATACGGTCCTAACTAGTGCATTTGTAACTTACCTAGATGCTTTATGAACTTGTTGTCATATAAAAACACCAAATCTCCTTGTGAAAATTGTTTGTTTTTAACATGGTGATCATGCCATGCCTTCTGTCGATCCTTCTCGACACACTGCTGGAATCCCCTGATGAAGCAGTCCTCTTCCAGTTGAAGTAGCTACATTAATCACTCCTCAAGTGCCTCTTCATCGCCCATGCCAGTTGCTACGATGATGCGCAGACTAGGAACAATGTACTCCATAGGTATAACTGCCTCTTGGCCATATACCATTTTGAACGGTGTCTGCCCTGTTAATCTTTTGCAAGTGGTGTGATATGCCCACAACACCATAGGGATCTTTAAATCCCAGTCATCCCATTTAGTGTTACATACCTTTGTCAATGCGATTTCCAATATGTTGTTGAACGCTTCTGTAGTTCCATTGGTCTGTGGATGATATGGGGTGCTTTTCTTATGCTACACCTACAACTCCTTTGTCAGTGCTTTTACTATGTGGTTGATAAAGTGGCTACCCTAGTCGCTCATCAATATCCTAGGTCATCCTAACCACGTCACGATGTTTTCAAATATGAACTTTGTTGTTGTCGCAGTAGTGCAATCCACAACTGGTGCGACCTCCACCCACCTTGTCAGATAGTCATTTGTTGTGATAATGTAGTGCGCACCGGTTGCTTTCCTAGGAGGTTGATTGGAACCACAAAGTCCATAACCCATTTATCAAAAGGTTGTAAAGTTACCTGTGGTACTAGCAGCATCTCATCTCACCGCGATGGTTTCCCGACACATTGACAAGCATCACAGTTCCATGCATAGTCTATAGCATCGTTATGCAATGTAGGCCACCATATCCCAGCACACAGTTTCTTACGCATGGTATCCTTTCCTTCATAATGTCCACCCACAACTCCTGCATGTGCTTCTTCCATAATTTTCCCTTGTTCATGAGGTAGAACACACTATCGTAGGATCTCATCAGGTCCAAGATTGTATAAGTGTCCCGCGATCAGCTAGAAATTTTAAGCCCTCACTACCAACTGTTCATCATCTCCTCCAGTGCAAGGTCGTCATCTCCTCCAGTGCAACCATGGTTTCCAAGACTTGAATTATCGATGCATAATGGTCATCTGCGATATCAACTTGAAATAGTTGTGCATCTGAAAATCCATCATCAATGTTGGTGGGATCTTCACCTGTATCAATGTGGGGCAGATGATCAAGACCAACATGCAGGTGTCCTGGCTTCACAATTATTTAGAAATCAAATTCCTGAAAGAGAATTAGCTAGCGACAGATACTCCCCCCCAACACAGGATTATTGATCGGATACTTCATTGCTGAATGGTCAGTGAGCATATTGAAGCGACCACCCAAGAGATAATGCATGAAATTAGAGGAATTTTGAGGTCTAAAATGGGCCTCCTAAGGAAAATAATAAAATAATAGCTAAAATAATAAAATAAATTTATTAATTTTGGAGGAAAAAATAAAAAAAAACTACTTTTGTGTTCATATTTTTGACATCTCTCCCTATGTTTTTACTCAAATTTCGATCGGGAGAGCTTGTTGGATGTGGAATTTGATTCCACATCCAACGAGTACCCACACTGCATACTTTTGATGAACCTTGCTAACCCAAAAATAAGAAATACCTGAAAAACATGATGATGATGTCATCATCACATTTTTTCAGGTATTTATTGTTTTTGGGGTAGAGGGGTTTGTCAAAAGTATGCAGTGTGGGTACACGTTGGATGTGGAATCAAATTCTGCATCCAATGAGCTCTTGCGATCAAAATTTGAGTAAGAACATAGGGAGATATGTCAAAAATACAAACAAAAAAGTAGTTTTTTAATGATAAATATGTCAATTCAACCATTATGGTTGACTCATTTTATTGGAATTCTATTGGTTCTTGAATTCCAACTCACAAGAACTTATTGTTGGTGTGCTTTCATATAAGGCCCATTTTAGACCCCAAATTTCCTCTAATGATTTCTGCAGTGCATATACCATCTCCAACCCCTCTCTTTCTGTGGTCGTGTAATTCTTCTCAGCAAAGGATAACTTCCTGCTAGCAAAGGAAATCGGATGGTCTAGATCTCCTTCTCCAGGTTGTGCAAGGACAACTCCCAATGCAACGGATGAGGCATCAACATGGACATGAAACTCCTTAGTCCAATCAGGGAACACAAGTATGGGTGCTGAAGCCATCTTGGCCTTCAATGTGTTGAATCTACTTTGACATTCCTGAATCCATATGAATTTGGAATCCTTCTTTAATATTTTCTCCATGGTCGCGGTAATCGCAGCATAACCATGGATAAAATTTCGATAGTACCTAGTATTCCCTAGTGTCGCACGAAGCATCTTTGTGTTTGTAGGTGGCAGCATGCTCAAAATGAGTGCAATCTTTGCTGGATCAACCAAAATCCCTTGCTTACATACGATGTGACCCAATAGTATCCCAAATGGTGCACAAAAGATGCACTTCTTTGAATTCAATGTGATATGATGTTGTTAACACCTCTCCAGCATCAAGCCCAGGTTTTCCAAGTGATCCTCGATCAATCCGTAGACTGTCCATTCATCCATATATACTTGCAAAAAATTATGAATAAAATATTTAAATGCAGCAACAACGACACAAGAGAATACCACAGGCGTGTTCTTTAGCCCAAAGGCCATCACAATGTATTGAAAGTAACCCCATTCGGTGACAAATGTGGTTTTGTGGCAGTGTTCCATTGCAATTTTGATCTGGTGATACCCAGAAAATCCATATGTGAAGGAATAAATTTCTTGACCACCTACTCCCTTAAGAACCTCATCTATGAAATGTGTTAGAAAGGGATCATGCATGCAAGCATCATTCAGCTTCCTTAGATCGACACAGATTCAAACTTTCCCACTGTGCTTGTCTTGGACCACCATAGGACTTATCCATTATGATTCTTCAACAGGCTCAATAATCCTTGCATTTAGCATCTGAGCAAGTTCAGCCTTGACCCATTCTTTATATCACGGATTCAACCGATACGGCCTCTGTCTCACTAGTTTTTCATATGGTTTTAACGGGATTTTCATTTCCCCTAGGTCACCCAATATCACCTTCATTTAAGAGAATTTCATTGGGAACAAATATTGAAACTCATGCAATAGATCTGTGATCTTTCCCATGGTCTCCTCATCCCAGTAGTCCCTAATGTTGGCAAATATCGGATTCTCCTCCATCCAAATGTTAACTTTATTAATCATTAGTGGTTGAGTCATGGGATTCGTTGACACATCAAGTGCTGTGACATCTCAACTTACTTCAGTCTCTGGAATATTAATATTGCGTAGTTCATCATCTTCTTCTGGCTTGCTAAAGAGGTTGTAGCATTCCATCATCGATTTCATATGGCAATGCCCATGTGGGTCCATAGGATATGCGATTGGGAAAACTTTCAAAACTACATCCCAAATGATCTGTAGTGTATTGTTAACCTATGCATTAACATCTACAAAGACAAAAGTATGCACAAAGCAAACGGTCAGCTCCTCCCAAGTGGTGATTTCTCTATGCAGCTCTGCTGATATGTACCAAGACCTTGGCATTTCATCCAATGTGTGAATAAAAGCATGGACCCACTCATCCTTGGGTTGTGATGCCCACAGTGTCTAGCATTCCCTCAGATGACTACAAGGGCTATTATGTCCATCAACCTACTAGTGTGATATACCTCCATATCACCAAAGTGCACGGTCATCAACCATCGACACTGTGCCCATTCATGAATGGTCTCCTTATGAACTGCCCACCAGCGTGGTGGAGTGGCCTTCAATTCTTCTCCTAATTCCAACAAGCATTGAGGCTCAGATACCTTTGTTTCAAAATACTTGAGGAACCCATATAGTTCCAGTAGTCCTTCGTATATCGGTAACTCAATGATCTCAGTCACGACATGGCACAGTGACTGCGTGATCAACCCACACTTTCTGAGTTACACTTCATGCATCTAGTTTTTCCAATTTTCCAGTGCATCATCAAAATCAGAGGACGTAGAGCTAGTGCTGCACCAACCTAGTTCTTTGTCTACTATAGGATGGATGTAATCCTTAGAGATAATGTAAACGTGATCCCATCCTCTCATGACTTCATCTTTGACTGGTTCAATATATCACCTTCCCTTATTTGGATCCATCGAGGCAATGACTCAGATATCCTGGTTCTCAAATGTCATCAACCGCTTCTTAAAATTTATCACGGCCATGCTGTCGTTGGCCCATCCAATCCCTAGCAGCACGGGATAGGATCCCCCTCCATCAATGACTTCAATTACATCAAAATCATCATGAGTCCTCATACCTTCGACATCTACAACCAAATTCAACACATGACCGATCAGTTAAACTTTGGCCTGATTAGCCAATCTTAGCTGCACTGGGGACCAACCAACCTTTGGTTCCGCCATCTTCTGCCACGTCTGTTTCGTCAGTATGTTCACATCTGACCCAAGATCTAGAATAACCAAATCGAATTCATATTTCCCAATCTAGATGTTCATCTGCATTTCTTTTCTCGTCTTTTTCTTCTGTAACAAATTCACTGCAGAGTCCTGCAACTCTCTATCCAGACGACGCAACAACTTCTCGATCTCAACCAGATCATCAGGATATTTTGCCAGTGATAAATAAATATCGAAGAACTGTTGTAAGGTACCATATTTTCGTGATGGTCCAACTTCTAACGAAGAATCAAAAGCAGAAGGCATGCCAAAAATAGGTGTCTTACCAGGATTTCTTCCAAGTTCCTGGCGAGCTTCAAAAATGGTATCTCTCTCGGTCGCGATATCAAACTGTGCTTTCTTCTTCCTAGCCAGTTGCACTTGTGGTCACGGTCCATCTTCTCCAGTCTATATGCCTCCTCAATTAACAATCCCGACATCAACATCCTCTGTCCGTGGTTCTACTAAAATGGTCACAACCGTCGACCCTTGATTCTAGTTCCGCGGTGGAGGATGATTCGGTGGCAGATTCTGGTTCATCGGTGGGTTCATAGGATAATTGATATTCTAATTTTGTACTGGGAGTTGGGGCTTCCCTTGATTCTTCAATTGCTATTGATTCTATATTTGATTTTGGGCCTGGAACTGATTTTGATTCTGTAATAAAGAAACATTGCTAGCCTTCCATCTCACAATTAGCTAAGGAAACTTTTCAATAGTATGATCATTCACCGCGCAGTACACGCATTGCAAATGGGGACAATCTCTCTGATAGTGGAAAAATGTACCATATTTGTAACATTGGATTGATGCATGACCTCATCCTCCTCCACCACCAAAACCTTCTCTTCCCATGAATACAAATCCTCCATGGTATTCTCCTTGCTACTGATATTGTGGTTGAGCTACCTGCTGCTGATACTGTTGGAGACATTTACCCACCATGCGCACTTAATTTGGTCAATTTGGCCTTATAAAACCACTATCCTAAGTTTTATTGAATTATTGGCATCAGAGGAGCACTATATGACATCATCATGAGCACACCCATGCTTACCTTTAGTCAAAAAGGCCAACTAAGCCTTCTCCTTCATTCAGGGAGGCTAACTGGAGCACTCTGGGGGTCATCTGAGTGTCATAAATGCACCTAATTGATAAATAATGGTTACAATCAGTTAAGGTTAGTGGTAAAGGCGCATCCATTCATTATATTAATTATTTTATTAATATTTAATGAACTGGAGTCAACAGGGGCGCCTCCAACCACCTCTGATGGCCAGTTTGACTTCAGTTAACCTCATCAGGGTTCATTGGATTTATTGATGCGCTACCACTTGTTGGTTGGCATGCAGTGACATGTGTTTGAGCTACTTTCAGTTAGACTCATTCATTCATTATGCTTTGAATTTAGTTAGGACTCAGTTGAGTCAATCAGCACTTGATCAATTGGTTAACTAGTGTGTTTATTGTGGCTTATAGTTAGTTAAGCTACACCCATTCACTCAATTCGAATGAAATCCTTGGGAATTCTAATTTTCTTGGAATTCATGCATCTTTCATGATCATTGTATTGTATTGTTCATTATTCATTGATTATACAGAGTTGATACTCCCATTGCAACACCATTTTTCCAATTTTATGCATATTTGTCTGTATTCTTTGTGAGATTGTGTTTTCTGTTCCTAGACCAATGTGACAAATTAATATGGTATCAGAGCTCATGGTGGGACGAAGCTCAGATCTCTCAAAAACAAGTTTTTTGACAGATCTTGCATGAAAAATTGAGCAAAAGCTCAAAATTCCAGCACTGCACCAGAAGCCAAGGCTTACCACTTAATACCCCAAGTAAAGGAATTGTTGATCAAGCTTGCTTGATCAACTATGCTGGGTGTCATGAAATCCTAAAATGTGTAGGATGTATGACCTTACAGTGCCCCTTTTGTTGTGATTTGCAGGTTTTAAAAGGTGAAAGCATTCACTCCAGCAGTTTGAAATGGCTTCTTCCGTAGAACTCTTGACTCCGTTGAATTTCCATTCATGGAAAGGGGATATGGAGATCCAGCTGCATACCTGAGGACTCTATAGGGTCACTATGGAAACTGAAAAAGAGCCTGCTTCTGTGAAAGACAAAGCTAGATTCTTCAACAAGAAATATGAAGCATTCGGATTCTTGTACCTCTTTATTTCCTGGGATCTTCTTTTCCATCTCTTGGGATTGAAGACTCCAAAGGAAACGTAGGACAAATTGGAAACCCTGTATGGAAAACAGGATGATTTGAGAGTATACCAGCTTGAAAATGAGTTGATGTCTCTCTAGCCTTCCAATTTCAAGACCTTAAATGATTTTTTCACAAACTTCAAGCACATTGTCTTACTATTGAAGCAATGTAAGGTGGAGAAGGAGGATGATCAGCTCATCCTATCCATACCCTCCAAAATTGGAGCTGATTATTTGATGTTTGTCTCTACATTCTATGTGGCGAAGCTCACAACCCCTAGATGGAAGATGCCTTCACTCAATGCCTTCATTGAGTCCCTAACAAGTGAACATGTTAAGCTTCTCTATATGGGGATCATCAGATCCTCTAGTGATCAAGCCCTCTATGTCTCGGGGCCCAAAGATATGAAGTGTAAAGGAAAGCAGCAGAAGAACCCAAAAACCAAATTCAAAGCTCCTAAGCCTAAAGTTGAAAACCAGCAACATGAAGAGCCTTCTGGCTCGAAGAAGAACAAAGGAAAATGGCATCATGGGAAGGAAAACGTCAAGTGTTCATACTGCGAGAAGGGATTCCACCTTGAACATGCCTGCATGAAAAAGAAACTTGATGAAGGTACTTCTCTTCTTGAGAAAAATCACATCAATCTTTCGGAAAGCTTTCGGAGGAGAGATCAATAAGATCGGGAACCACAACATGAAAGAGGTCATGCCCTCATGGCAAGCACCTCGAATTCCAAAGCACTCTTGATAGATTTTGGAGCTTCAAACCACATGATGGATGAAAGAGACTCCTTCTCATATTTGGATATTGGCAAATCCATTCCCATCCACATGGGAGATGGCTCCACAATCATATCTGAAGGACAAGGTACTGTAGATCTTGAGCATGGTTATTTTTCCAATGTTCTATATGTACTATCTCTTTCATCAAACCTCATAAGTTTTTATCAAATGACACATACGGGAGTTCCCAAGATATTCTCCTTTAGCTCGAATGATATAGAGATCACAGAACTTGCATTCAGAAAACTTGTAGCAAAAGGCCTTGCAAACCATCATGCAAAAGCCAACAAGTTCTCCCATTTTGTGGGGGATGCAAATCCCACCGCATTGCTAACTCATGGAAATGAAGTTAGTAGACTATGGGATGAGAGGTTTGGCCACCTAAAATTCAAATACTTGCAGCCATTATAGAATAATTCTATGGTTGAGGGCCTCCCGGTCATCAAAGCTACCACTGGAATTTGCAAGGGCTGTGTTGTTGGAAAGCACATAACTTCAATCGGGGGAAGGAAAGTATTGCATCATTCATCTTGGGACTGATACATTCTGATATTAGTAGTCCCATGCCTATAAAATACATGAATGGATCAAGGTACATTCTGAATTCCATTGATGACTTTTCTAGATACACAGGTCTTTTTTATCAAAAAGAAGTTAGAAGTCTTGGAAAAATTCTTTGAATTGAAGGCCTTGATTGAGAATGCATCTGGCCAAAATATCAAGATATTGAGATCTGATAATGGTGGGGAGTATGTTAGTAATGATTTACTTCACATATTTTCCCAAAGTGGTATTCAGATCCAGCATTCAATCCCCTACACTCCCCAGCAGAACGATGTAGCAGAGAGGAAGAATCGGTCTCTCAAGGAGATGACCACCGGTATGTTAGAATCAAAGAAGTTGGCTAACAATTTGTGGGCTGAAGCCATGCATGCTATATAATATATTTAAAATAGAGTGCCACAATCATTTTTGAAAGGAAATACCCCTTTCGAGGCATACTTTAGACACAAGCCAGATGTGTCGAATCTGCGGGTGTTTGGGTCCACTGCATGGGCCCGAATTCCACTTGATAAAATGAGGGATTTGCAACCACAAAGCATAGAATGCCTATTTATTAGATATCATGATGAATAAAAGGGTTTCAATCTTCTGGATATAAAAAAAAATAGATCATCATTGAAAGGAGTGTCAACTTCGATGAGCCTCTTCAGCTGGTAGAACTAGTGAAGGAGAAAACTGTTGAATTTCCTTCCTATTCTACTGAATATTTGGATCATGTAATTGGGGGTGATGACCCTGATTTGGATCCTATGATTTTTTATATCAGTGTACAGTAAAAATCAGATGTTGAATCAGAACCTGAAGTACAAAATCATCTCCCAACTTGGGCCCGACAGACACTCTCCTTCGCAGGAGATAACATTGGAAATCTAGATGATCTAAGGAGAACCCGGTCCGCTTTCCAAAGAGTAGGTATTACAATATATTGTCCTAATTATTTGCTGTCCAAATATTGTTATTTTATGATAATTTCATACCCTAAGTCTTACTTCCATTCTCGGAAGGATCCGAGATGGCAAGTTGCCATGGATGAAGAGATGAATTCTCTTCAGAAAAACACCACTTGGGAGCTAGTTTCTCTTCCTCCGGGGAGGAAATTGGTTCAATGCAAGTGGGTGTTTCAGAATAAGGTTGATGCTGATGGAATAAACTAAAAATATAAGGAAATTATGGTAGCAAAAGGTTTCTCCCAGGTCCAAGGTGTGGACTACCATGAGAATTTTGCACCGGTTGCAAAAATGGACTCCATCCCCCTAGTTTTGGCAATTTCTGCATCTAAGCACTAGGAAGTGCATCATATGGATGTTAAGTCAGCCTTTCTGCATGGAGATATTCATGAGGAGATATACGTGAAATAGCCTGAGGGCTACATTTCTGATCCATCTTTGGTTTTCAAGCTAAAGAAGTCACTATACGGGTTAAAATAGGCCCCAAGAGAGTGGTATTCCAAGAAGGATGCCCTCCTTCTCTCGCAAAACTTCCAAAGGTGTAAATCAGATAAAAATGTGTATATACAGAATTCTGATGGTCATTTGATTATTATTTTTTTAATATGTTGATGACTTACTAATTACAGGTAGCATAGTTACTTCTATTTCAGTGATCAAAACTGCTCTCCACAATGCATTTAAAATGAGCGATTTGGGGCTCGAAATTGAGCAAAATTTTGATGGGATAATGGTCACTCAGTTTAAATACATATCAGACCTATTACTAAAGTTTAAAATGGCTGAATGTAAGGCTGCTCCATTCCCTTTCCTTTCAGGGATCAGCCTTGAAGAAGGAAAAAGCACACCTCCCATGGACTGCACTATTTATCGACAACTGATAGGTAGCTTGCTCTACTTGACTCATTCTCGGCCTGATATCTGTTATGCCATGAATGCTGTGTCAATATACATGAAGCAGCCTCATGATATTCATTGGAAGGAATCCAAGAGGATCCTCCAATATATTCAGGGATCCAGGACCTATGGCATTCACTATGCTACAGACTCCGAGCTAGAGCTGGTTGGTTACATAGATTTCGATTGGGCGGGTGATTATATTAATCGAAATTATACTTCTAGATACGTCTTCATGTTTGGTGGTGGCCCCATTTTCTGGTCTAGCAAGAAGTAGGCTGCCATAGCATTGTCTTCAGCAGAGGCCGGGTACCGAGGAGCAATGAATGCTTGCATCCAAGCTGTTTGGTTGCAAGTAATTCTTTCAGAGTTTGATCTTGGTAGTACTTTGTCCACTGTCCTCTTTTGTGACAATAAAATTTCTATTAAGATATCCACAGATCCAGTTACCAGGAATAGGACCAAGCATGTAGAGATACACATGCACTACATCAAAGAGTTAGTGCATGACAGGACCATCATTCTGTAATACTGCCTGATTGATGAGCAGATTGTAGACATCTTCACCAAGAGATTTTCAGAAAAGAAGTTCACTTACCTCCGTTCATTGTTGGGGGTGAGTTCATCAGGGTGATCAGACTACTTTCAGTGTTCAACTTGAAGGGGGGGGGGGGGGGGGGGGGTTCCCACTGGGTTTTCCCTCTTTTTCTCACTTGGATTTATTCTTGAGCATTGTTTTAGTTACTTTATTATACAAGGTGACCTATGGCCTTTGTTTCCAGAGCCCTAGCATTCCATGCACTTTATGTTTTCTACCTCTTCTGAGTATAGCTTAAGGGGGGTGTTGGAGACATTTACCCACCATGCACACTTAATATGGTCAATTTGGCCTTGTTAAACCACTATCCCAAGTTTTATTGACTTAATTGGCATCAGAGGAGTACTATATGACATCAACATGAGCACACCCATGCCTACCTTCAATCAAGGAGGCCAACTAAGTCTTCTCCTTCATTCGAGGAGGCTAACTAGAGCACTCCGGGGGTGATCTGAGTGTCATAAATGCACCTAATTGATAAATGATGGTTAAAATAAGTTAAGGTGAGTGGTAAAGGAACCTCCATTCATTATATTAATTATTTTATTAATATTTAATGAACTAGAGTCAACAGGGCGCCTCCAACCACCTCTGATGGCTAATTTGACTTCAGTTAACCTCATCGAGGTTCATTGGAGTTATTGATGTGCTACCACTTATTGGTTGGCATGCAGTGACCTGTGTCTAAGCTACTTTCAGTTATAATCATTCATTCATTGCACTCCAACTTCAGTTAGGACTCAGTTGAGTCAATCAACACTTGATCAGTTGGTTAAGCTACACCCATTCAGTTAAGCTACACCCATTCATTCAATTCAAATGACCTCCTTAGGAATTCAAATTGTTTTGGAATTCATGCATCTCACATGATCATTGTATTTTATTATTCATTATTCATTGATTATACAGAGATGCTACTTCCATTGCATCACCATTTTTCCAATTTTATGCATATTTGTCTGTATTCTTTGTGAGACTGTGTTTTCAATTCCTAGACCATTGTGAGAAATTAATAGATACTGGGGTTGCACCATTTCCTATTGTGGGGGATCTAGATGCTGCTGAAGATAGTGCGCTGCTTGGATGTACTGCGGTTGTAGTAGAGCCATTGGGGTTTGGGTGTACTGCAGTCTCGGCGCGAACTGCGGCTGTGGTGTAACCTGCGTCTATGATTGCGATGGGATAAACTGCATCTACGGTGGCGGTGTATACTGGACTTGAGGTGACAGATATATCTCCTATGGTTGTGGTTGTTGCATCATGCGGGGATTTTCACCTTTCACGAAATACACATCATCTGTCCGCTCTTGAAGCAGATCGTAGGCTCGACAATCCTTATCCTCGTTCCCAACAGAGCGACAGAAGGTGCAATATAATCTTGTTGGCTTCATAACCATTTTTTGCATGTAGGTACAATATTCATGTTGATTCCCATATACTTGATAGATGTGACACCACGACACACTACCGCAACTAAACAGGTTTGGAGCTCTTGAGAATAGATAATTCTGAAAAGAAGGGCATGTATCTTTCATGTGTCCATCCACATGACACTGAGTGCACCACAAATCATCATGTTCATCTTTCATCTTCTTGATATCCTATAGTTGAATTGTCATTTTTGCCAGGTGTGCCTGTATTTGGTTCATTCTGACAACAGTTTCTCCGATTAGTGAAGATTCTAGCTTCATCGCAATTTCCAGAGCCTCGCTCTATATCGCCATATGTTGCTGCATTAATGGGTGTCGGATATGAGGTACCAATGCCGCAATGAACTATTCTTTATGTTGGAAGTCACTTATATCAAAGCTGACCCGTGCCATCAGCGTCTTAAACCTCTTATCAAAGTCCCAAACCGTCTCATTAGGGAATTGTTTGATTTCATTCAGCTATGTAATGTACTGTGCTTTAGATTTTGGTTTCTTGAATTCTTCAAGCAGTCCCTTTTGAATCTCATCCAAATTATTCATCATGGTCCCTTGCGAGACCTTTATGAATCTCATGTACCAATCAAGCGCACGATCCTGAAGGGTGGTCACTAGCTTGCCTTTCTTTATAGACTCATCGGTAGTCTATCTGGTAGTCAAGATTGCCTCACATAAGAACCAATACTGTTCTGAGTCATCAGTTCCATTTCCATGGAACATAGGTAGCTTCATATTGTCTCCTGTGATCCTAGACCTTCTTCCTGCATATGCTACTTTACTACTAGATTCTGCTTGGCACATTTGACACGTTGACGTAGATTTCAAATATTCTCCTAATGGTGGACTAGTGTGTGGAGGTTTGGAAACATTGCTACCGGGGTTTGACCTTGCTTCCACCCTGGGCGTAGCCTGGGTTTGCTCGTCCTCTTCATCATTGTAGGGCTGCTTCATCCCATGTGGTTGTCCTTCACAGTTTTTCATTTCGATTGCAACAGGACCTTCTCATGTCCTCTGCCTCTTCTCTACTCGAAACCTTGCTCCTCCCCTTGTACAACCACTCTCTTCCTCGGCTGCCCTCACCCTCTTGTCGAAACTTACACCCATATACCCCTTATCTTTCCATTCGTCACCCCCCTTCTATCTTGGTGTTCATAGCCTCTGCACACCAGAGTTTTACTACTAGAGTTGCATATTTATTATGGCCTTTTCATAAACAAGAATCTTGATTGACAATTGCAGAGATGGCAAGAACCTACCATGTGGTCTGTTGAAAAATTCTCATTCTACTTCGTTGTAGGATTTGTTGGTATCAACCACGAACTTTGTGATGTATCCTTCCAGGATACCGTCCAACTAGACTTCGACAGCCCGCGATGCCTTATTGTCAGTTTCTTAGAGTTCTTGAATTAGCTTAGGGGTCCAGTACGTCGACTCTCCTCCCTAGAAGTTGCACTTCTTGTAGGTGAATCATGCCAGCCACTCGTAGAGTATGATGAAAAACTCATAGAAAAACCATTCGTGAGGACCATCATGAATGTATCTCTCCAACTATGCATCTATCATCAACTTCAGATTCTATTTCTCAGCTTCAACGAACTCTTACAGTCTTAGGTCGAACCAATCTTGGATCTTCGGTTTCGTCGGATGCCACAACATATCCTCGTATTCAGTCACAACGAGATCCCAGCAACGAAACCATTTGTTGGCCAAAACCCACCAACAAATCCTTTTCGATAGGGGTTCTCACTCTGTCAACGCCCAACCAACGCGATCTCCCTGAGCACCGACCTAGATAGGTTTTACCGTTCCCGACAACCCCTACAGAGTGAATGAAGTCTCACCCGAGATGTTCGAGGGAGATCTGTTGGAACCAAGTTTTTTACAGTAAGGAGGAGGATTGAGGCATCATCGATTCATCATCATAACTATCAGATCTGGCAGAACCATCTATCGAATATCGTAGCATTCTTCATAGATCTATCATTACAATTCTAGATCTAACTGATTGCATCATTCATTTATTCATCGTAGTAGTATTACATTCTTCACTCATAAAATAGAACCATCACAATATATAAAGACAGAAAAATACATTGCAACATATGAAAGGGAACAAGGACAACATTGATTCAGCTCAATATCCATTGTATCATATTACTTTCATCGCAACAGATCCAAAAAAATAGCTTTCTTTCTCCACAACGAGAGAAAGATCAAACCACAAAGTCGCATATAGGTTACAATAGATTTAGTCTCTCATTTCAGTCTCGTCTTAGACACATCTCTTATGTGTATCGCTATGTCTCTTTACAATTGCAATTCTAATCTATATATAGGCTTGCGCCTTTACATTCAAGGTCCACTTCTAACTAAATCCTAACTGATTTAACCCCTAATGACCTATATCCACAAAATGTGGTCAACCGATACAAAAATATGCATAAAATATTCAAAAGAGGTTTGTTTTCCTCCCGTCGCACTATCTTTGGCTTGCGCAGTGTCGTGTGAGCTTGTGCAACCTTCGCAGTGCTGCGCAACTCACTTACCCTAAAACCCCCTCCAACACTATATAGTATTTCAGAAGAAGGATTAATTCTTGTGTGTATCCTCTCGGAAACCAAGATGTCCTTTCTAAAAATTAACTCAAGATCAACGTGGAGTCACCAGGGAAAATGTACAAACGATCATAATACAAGAACCTCTGTTTGACCATAGAAATTTTGTCTTATTGAAAGCTCTGTCATTCTCCTAGGGAATATTTGAACTCTCATTCCCTAGAAATGACGCCAATATGTTAGCACTAATATTTTACCCCCAGTTGTGAAAAGATAAACCCCAAGGTAACCACAAAACCAAGATTTAAGATAGACAGATGGCTTCTTTCTCTCCATAGAGGGACCTCTCAATGTATTTTCTCTTAGGCTAGATATATGTAAACAAAAGATAAAATTAAGATTGTTGGTGGTTGAAACAAATTTACATTGGTCATGGAGTCATAATGTGGAACAATATCATTAACAGTGCTGCTACATGGAAAAATTTAACAGAGGAAAAATAGCAATCTCATTACAGTCAAAATGTTTTTGTCTGGTAAGTTGTGGAGGAAATTAGAAACAATCCATTAATGTGGGCATCTAACTAGGATGAATCCAACATTAACTTTATATGAACAAGTTTTGTGAATGTTTGAAAGTAATAGACAGAGCATATGATTATGAATTATGTGTTATTGTAAACTCATTCAAACATGAAGGGAAAACATCATTGAAGTAAATAATAGGAAACACATACACATGATAAAGGAAAGTGTGGAATGTAGAAATACAACACATGAATCTCTAAAAAGGCTAGCTTCGACTCTGCCATTTTATTAATCTTTGAAAATATCAAATTACAATGCAAAATCTCACCTGTTCCAACCCTTGTTTCATCACAAAAACTTGTTCTTATACAAAATCGCTCCATGAGATGAATAACTAACTCTAAAAATAGGCAATAAATGCATTTTTACATTTGTCATCTATAACTACTAACTGATAGTTTCTCTTGAAAATAAACTACAAACTCATAGTTAACTAATCTTCAAAATTTTGGCTTTGACAGGTCTTTAATATTTCTTCCTCAATGAAACTTGTACTTTGTATTTCCATACTTTTCCACTGTCTTCCATTGGTTGACAATTGGAAGCTCTAGGTTGGCCGTCTCCTTAGCCAACACTCTCAACTCTACATGATCCATGGAAGAAAACTCTGGCAATTTTGCACATGTGGCTCTAAAGGCGAATAACATTTAAAAATATTATGATAACTTATCAGTGATTGTCTTCCAGATAAAGACTATTGCATATCATCAAATTTTATGTGGTCCATTTTGCAACTGATAAGTTGAACATGGTATTCCTTTTGAGAAAACATACTACCTTTCTCTTCCTAGAAGAAAGGCAGTACCTTCTTGAACAATGGAGTAAACATGTCAATAAATAATTTCACTTGATGTGTGATGATGCCAATATTCACTTGCACCGTGTACAAATGATGGTGCTTGCTCACGTTCTTCCTAAACCATGTGATGACTGACATTCTATCTTTGATGTTGTTTGTATTTAGATCATTCTCAGTCAATCCATTCAAAAAATTGATAGTATTATTTGCAGTATCTATAGGTTTCTTATTTAATACTTCTTTTACTGCTGCAACACTTTTCCTGGAATACTAAACAACAACTTATTTATCCAAAATGTAATCTAAATAAGGCCTAATATTTGTTGATTCATCAATAATCATATCTCGTAGGATATTTTTTTTCTCCCTACACAGGTAGTTGTTCTGTCACTTGTTTCATGACTTTATCATCATTGTCTAACAAGTCTTTACATTTTCTCTCCCAAGATTTTATTTCTTATTCTTTCTTCAATGCAACATTTTCCAAGTTCTTGTTTTGATTCTTCAATACCACTATCTCTAAATCCCTTAGGCTAACTTGAGACATATCCCGTGTAATAGATTTTGCATTGGTTTGTGCAAGAGGTGAAATGATTTGGAATTTAGGCTCCTTGCCATTTTCATTTAGTTCCTTCTCCAGTTCTGCTTGTTTTTTTTTCAAAGCTTTCTCATTCTCAACCAAAAGGCCCATATCTATTTCCCATTTCTTCTATTCCTCAACAAAATTTAATAGATTTGCTTTACAATCATTCAATTCATCATTAAGAGTTTCATTTTCATTCTCGAAGTCTGTAAGATCTGTAGCTTGTATGAGCTGGGTAGCTGGAATTTTCAATTTCTTTTTGAGGAGTTGAATAGTGTTCTCTTTTTCATTTAGCAACTTATGAGTAGTTTCTCCCTTATCAGCTTCATTATCAGTAGTTAGTAACTCACATTGAAGCTTCTTTATTTACTGTTGATGGGATTTATTTTCAACTCTCTCTTGTCTTTGCTGGTTTTCAAATTTACTCTTGGAAAATTGCAGTCTAGACACCTTCAAAGTGGCCTTGAGTAGGTCACTGTAAATCACTTCTCCAATTTGTTTGTGAAGATGAATCATATTAGGTATGGAAATGTTTTCTAGCTTCATCCTCATCTCAACAACTTATTTTTTGGTGGTTATGGCTAAGTTCAGAGTGTTTTGAACATGATCTCTTATAGTAACTAAAGCCAATCCTTGCTGGATATTTTACTAACGTCTGCATATAACTTGAGGGATTCATCTATTGATATTTCTTTATCTTCACTATATTTGTAAAATAGTTCAGATTTGGTTTTGAACTGAGAAGTAGAGTCCTTGGGTGTCTCTAAAAAGGAATATTCCTGGATTTCAAAAGTTGGTCGTTTGACTTTCATTTGCTTCTTGTTTCCTTTGACATCTACTACCTGTACTATCTTCCATACCTTTTCAATATTCTGTTTCTTGGAATTCTTAGCAGTGTCCTCTTCTTCTGTATCCATAGCATCAGAGAAATCTATTTTATTAGTTCTCTTAGAGTGACTGGAAATATGAGATATTTTCGCAACTGCTGGAACAATAATTAATGGATCTGGCTGTGTGCAAGTGGCATATTTCATTGGTGAAGTGGAACCTTGCTGCATATCCTCCTCACTCTATATCTCCTCAAGCTAATCCATCCAATTGGCACTCTCATCCATACCTGCAACTTCCTGATGTTAAAAGGGTTTGTTTTTATTCACCTGTATTCTTATTGATATAACATGGTGGGGATTATAATTAACAACTACCACAATTTGAAATCTCATTTCCTTTAGAAAATTCTCAACTACAGGCAAAGCAACTTTACTTTTTCTTATAAATGGGCCAACTACCCATGGAAATTTTCTTAGATGATTTATTGAAATTTATAAATTGCCCATTATCAACATTAAGATTCGACCTAATAAACTCTAAGGAAAATATTTTGGGAGTCAAGAAAGAACATATGGTGGATGAACAAATCCATATACTCTAATTGCAGTGCCCTCTTCCATTAAAAATCAGTGTCCAATTATTTTCTCAAGGTAAAATTGCAGCATTTCCTTCATAAGAGGCATCACCCTGGGAAGTTTCTGTTTGAAAAACATCTTGTACACTTTAGACATCAAAAGGTTCATATACCTGCCAAAATTTCTACTGTTCTCATCAGTGAGAACTATTTCTAGGAATTGCAGGTTCTCTTCACTAAATAATAGAAACATCTTCACCAAATAGGATTTAAATTTGAAAAATATGGTACTATGGAAGTTTACTAACTGGGAGTGCATACTCTCAGCTAAGAAATCATCAAATTTAATGCAACGGGACTAACTTGACTCAATAAAGTCGACTTGACGAATACTTACTCTGAACAACAAACTCATCAGGGACTCACTAACATACTTATCAGTGACTCATCATGGAAATGATAGACTGAGTTTTGTTAGTAAACATAATTTAATCAATAGGAAAGGATTGGATTTGTAAGGAAACATATGGTTTCAAACAAGTATTGAATAAATCTTGCTTTTGTTCGACGATAGCTTCTTAGAATGATTGAATTGAGCTTTCTTCACTGAACTATTCATAAAATTCGGTAAATGTAGATGGAACAGAAAATGTGTCTCATACTACTAATGGATTGACAAAACAAAGGATTTTATACTTAGATACATCCATAATCACCCTCTCGAAAGAGGAATAATTACAAGCACACCAGTCAACAAATTCCAGGAAATTTAGGGTTTGTTCAATATTGAAAATTTGGAAATAGGATCGGAAAACTCCATGGACATCTATTCCCCATTCTTTGAGTACTTTTAACTTAATTTTCAATAGGTCTATTGAATTGATGGACAAAATAGTGTCGACAACTTCACAATCCTTGTCTTCAAAGACCTACTCTATTTTCTGATATTCTAAGGCCTGAGCCTCCATTCCTTCTACAATTTCCATGTTTAAATAACTTTGGATAAGATGAAAACGACCTACTTGGTTTCTTGACAAGTGGACAAGATATTCGTTTGAGTTGGCTTCTTTCGCACAGTCATGAGATCTCAATTTCCAACGCAAATACAGACAAATAGTCCCTACCACGTGCTATGATTTTATATTATTTTATTCCTTTATTTTCTATGCATCTTATTTAGCCAAACACTTTCTTGTATGTGGATCTATTGTTTTTCATTATGAGCCATTGATCTTGATCACTATTTACCCATGTACTTCTCACTTTCGCTATATCTCCCATCCTTATCTCTCCTATGACTTCCTACAACGAAACTGATCTCAACTGTAGATATACATCTGATTTACTCATCACCATAGATTTATTTCTTGTTTTAACTCGCATGTTCACCTCATAACTATTCTTCACCTTGCTTCAGCGGATTCATTTTCTACCATTGATCTAATATTTTATAAATCCCCATCGTTGATCGATTTCTCCTTTTAATATTCCACTAAACTTCATCTTCATAAAAAGTGTGCATCTTTTCCCAGCAAAGTGATTTTCAAGCGTATATCCGAACCTCCTTAAATCCCAACCGTTCATTCCCGATCCACTTTAATCAATTCCAATGAGGCTCCCTTTGATTCTTCTCGTGCATGTTGATTTAGCAGAATCAACCCGGACCATAGATTTGAATCTCCTTAAATGTGCACCATTGATTATTTGGTCCCTTTAATAAATTTCGTTGGCTCACAAATATTTTTTACCCACGCTCCTTCCACCAGTGGAATGATTATGGGCCCTTGACCTAGATCGGACTTCCATCATGACCGTTAAAATATGCACCCTATACCACTTTCCGATAATTTGGAAACTTTTTACTTCTGCACATGTTCACCCAACATAATTAATATAATTCGTAGATCACTTCTCCGCCAAGATCTCCATCGTTGATCTATGTCAAACATAACTTTTTCCACTGATTTAAAATGGTATTTCTTTCGTGCATGTTCCATCGGTGGAATCTCCCGTGACCATAGATATGCTTTACCCCTTTCATTGAACCGTCGATCTATGCTGCATTTAAACCCATTTAGTTGCCTATCAATTTTATTTTTTCCTCACATCTTTTTCCAGCGGATTCATCCACAACCGTTGATTTTTTTCATTGTAGATCTACACTGTCACAATTTTCCATGATATAACATAAGGGTAAATGTTTCAGGTGAAACTTATTCCTAAGTTTAAGCTTAAAATTTTCTTTGCATATATGATTTCTAAGCTTAGGAATAAGTCGTTCCCAATATTTTAAATCTCCTTCTACATACCTTTAGGTTGTATGATGAAACTTTGAGCTCTTACCTTATATCTTCTCAGGCCTGCCCCTTTCCAATTGCTAACCAAAAATGGTGCTAACACCAGGATAGTAGGACCCATCGATGCTAATGAACTAGAATTATCAAATTATAATTGATTGATTGTCACTATCTTATATTTGTAAGGGAAGCACATGACACGAAATATGGATGATACGATCGCTTTCATAGTGTAAATCTAGTTCTTGCCTAGTAAAACATTATAGTCGAGGGGTGTATCAACCACCTCAACTTTGACCGCCACGATCTCCCCCCCCAAAACCGGACTGTAAGGGAGGGAATAATTCCATGCGTTCTTAACAAATGCCAATCAAATGTTGTCAGGATAGTCATGTATTTGGACAAAACGTGAGAAACAAGGCCTTTATAATATCAAAGACTTTAGGAAGGTCGCAACACCTTCATTGACAACTTTTTGTTTAATGGTGTTATCAAACAATACACATGGACTTGAAAAGCCACATGGTAAGGAAAGTGAGGCTGGAAGTCACAAGTCTCGAATCTAACAATAGTAGATCCATATGGGTCAGGTACTCCTAAAGAAGCTAACAACGCCTTCATGTGCAAAGGACAAGTCGTAAGTACTTCAAGAGCTGACATCGCATAAGGAGTTTGGCCCAAATCCTTAATGATGGAATAATGTTAGGAGGCTCAAGAATTAGGATTGTGCCTAGAATGCTTTAAGACCCCTTTCGGTTTGAGTGGTATACCTTAAGGCTTGTCAATATACAAAAGAATCTCGGTAGGTGGAGGCTCTTTACCCATGTTGGGTTGCGATGGACCATAGTCTCGTGCATGAGTCGCAATGTGGAAAACTAACATCATGGTGATACAATCGTGACCACCTTCTATGGCTGGCATTTTTTTATTCCCACCAGAATTACTTCTAGTGGCTGAGGTCCTTGAATCCATATTCTAAATATGAGGAAGGGGATCAATCAACCTAGTTGGGCTCCGTGTGATGAACTTCGAGGCATCCTTAATTTGAGGGCACAGGTAGGTGAGATGGTCTCCCCCACAAATCTTGCAAGGGAATTTGACCTTCCTTTTAGGTTTCTTTTCCACCCCATCATTCTCATTGTTCTTTTCATCATAATGATTCTCCTTTTTATTCCTACCCCTCTTGTTATTTATCCCTTCTTTATATTTCATCCAGGTTGCAGGTTACCCTTCTGGTTCGACGATTCCATAGAAAGTACATCCGCTGATTGGGTGTAAGTGAGCAAGGACATAGCCTATCTAGTTTTAGACTGGTTAGTAGGAAAACTCTTCATTTGATTCATAGCTTGTTCCACATCTTTGGTACTTACGGAGCCAACAATTCCATTGGCATGTGGCCTAAGTTTGATCTTAGGATCATGGTTTACCTTCGGAGCGTTAGGAATAATGTCGTAAAGAATCCCAAACTAACCATAAAGAAATTCTTGTTGTTGAGCCCTTAAGATAAATTGTTCCTCGGTAGTCACTCCAGATGTCAAAAATCCTTCGTGACATATGGTAATAAAGACTTCAAGAACCATTCGAATAAAAATTTAGGTGGAATGTTGGCCTTGATCAATTGCTTCCCTCTACACCACTCTTGAATGTGATCAGAGATATTGGTTGCCTTATCTTGATGAAATGTCGACAAGAGTTTGGTATTGGCATCATAACATACTGACAATTGAAAGTGATTGAGGAAGACCAAGGCCAAGTCATTAAAATTTTGATACGTGCCCCAAAGCAACTCTATATACCATTTCACAGTAGACTCCGTGAGGGTGCATTGAAACACTTGTAGTATAATAGAATCATGGTTCAGTGAATTTGAAGAGAACCATAAGTGGAATGTAGTCACATTATCACCAGGGTCCTCACCATTCTTACCCTCAAACTTCATAATATATGAAGGAAGATTGGAGAGAACAATGGGCCACATCAGATCATGACACACCTGTTCATTTTTAAGTTTAGATAAGTCATGAACATTCAAAGTGGATAAAAACGGGATCCTAGGTTGTGCCATTTGGTTCCACTCTCCTTGGAAGGGTTGATTCTAATAAATTCTATGGCCTTGACCAGTAGTATAGTATCCTCCTCACATATGGACCCTATAAGGATGCATGGGCATTTTATATTGAGGTATTCCTTGAGAAGGTGGAACCATATAACCATAGTTATTCGAATGATAGACTGGTTTACCCCCAAACACTTGGGGAGGTATCTAACCTCTAGACACAATTGCACCAGATAATGAGGGCACAACATAGCTAAATATATGGATCATATCTTCCTGAGCGCCCATGTGGGATATAGGGAGGATTTGTCATAAGAAAGGCATTTGAAGGAATTGGTGCAGTGGATGATGAGTCATAAGAAGGAATGTAAGCTGTAGCCCCAATTCTCATGTATCCACTACCACCCCCATGGGGATGAATAATGGTGTTAAGACCGATTGAAGGAAGTGAAAATCCCCCTACAATTGGAGTAGAAGGTGGAATATGACCACTTCCAAATTGATGCACAAGGTAAGGGATTGACTCTCCCCCCATTCCAATACCAGGGTCTACACTAGAAGCTAGGACATGTGACATAATACTAGTAGTGATGTTAGGCATGTCGAACATAAAAAGGACTTCAACTTAAGGGAACTGACTCATTCTCAACACTCGACCTTCCTGAGGAAAAGTTTCAATTATAGGCTGTAAATTCTGACAAATTCAATCGTGCAGTATGGGATGGACCAACCACACATGGGTTGGTATAAACCAGAGTCCTGAGAGTCCATATAGTAGATGAATGAGGAACCTCAAAGTTTCCTCCCCCCATTCTAGTTTATGGGGATGGAGGGAACTCTGGGGGTTCTAAAGTAGTACTCATGGTAAAAATGTATGGAAACCTTGATGGAAAAGAGGTCACCTAGAATGTCTAACCCTCTTATGAAGAGGTGGGTGAGGATCACAAGGCGATAATCCTGCTAAATGAAAAGAACGACAGGGAGACAAAAATTGATCCATGATGAGTCCACAAATAAAATGAATCAAGTAACCATTATCCCTAAATCCAACTAGTGCACATAGAGCACACCCCTAAGTAAATCTAGTTAAGATTCAAACAGTCCAAGAGTGAGGACAAGTGAGCTTCTGAATGCAACATGTATGTCTCTCCTAGTAGAGTCCTGGGTCTCCCATACACTACAAGAGGAGGTGTGTAACCAATTATAATGGTGTTATAGCCAAAAATGACACCTCTTTTCCTGTGACCACTTTCCCATGATCCCGTTGCATGTCGACATTTCCATGACGACACTTCATGAAAGTCACTGAAAAAACACCTATCTTGGAGGACCCATATCTTGAGTTCTATAACTCCATTTTACATCATCTCTGCACCTTTGGAAAGGTATTTCCATTAGCTAAAACTTTCCAGAAGACATCAAAGTCTGAAAATGCCCATAAATACCTTAAAAATGCATTTTTTTGTTTATTTGCGACTCTCCTTAATGCAAAGTCGCGAATGACTCGCGAGTCTATAGTTTAGCAAGTCACGAATGGATATATTCATGGGTTTCTCTTGCTGAAACTCGCGGATCATTCGCGAGTTGTCCTCCTCCATAGCTGCGAATGTGTTTCTTAACTTTAAAACATAAAAACACGCCTTTTGAGTTAGTTTGGGTAGTTATGCAACTGACTCCTTCAGTTGTAACCACTTTGTCTTCGCCCCTAACTCTTCTCTAGCATATAAATAGAGGTAGGGAGGTCCATGAGAGGGGACTTGAATTTCTGCATTGTTATGCTGGAGGAATCGGGACTCTCTTTGCCCACAAATTTTCCCTGGAGGTCTTCCCTTTATGTTGCAGAGCTTGGAGGCTGAGTTCTTTGGAGAAGAGAAACAGCAGAACCAGATCAAGGTTTCGTGAGGTGCCAAACTTGAAGAGAAGGTATACTTGTACTTGTTTTCAATATTAATAAAGATGTGACGTCCTTCTTCTTCCCAAATCATTGTTCAATGTGTGATTGCATCTCTGTTTCTGATCATATGATGATGTTATTCAGATCATTAGTTCATGTTTATTTGATTATCATTGTCCTATATGTGGTCATAATGGTTTGAGGAAGGTATAATTAGTTTTGCAGGTCTCTTGGAGCGAGAGGAATAAGAAGAGGATTGAAGAGAAAGCTTGGACCAGCATTCAGTTAGTCAGGTGTGGACCTTTCTCATCTCTAATATTGCTTGTATTTACTTGCTAAACGTTGTGCATCTCTCTTTCAACCCCAGTACGTTGATGGCCTCTTAAACCCTAGCCATAGGACACTTTCCTTTACAACAGAATTGGTGGCTCCACTGGGGAGAGCCTTGTCTGTTTAGGGTTTCTCTTGATTTCTTTCAGTCTTTTACATTGTTTCAGGTCCTTCTTGCCACTTAGGAACACTTTATAAATCTGATAGCACACTTCCCCTGCCTTCTTAAGGTGGTTTTTGACCTTTTTGCGGAATTTTTCCACCCATTCACGAGTTTCTCTTCTGAACAGTCGTGAATACTTTCTTGCATTTGCGGGTTGCTGTACTGAACAGTCGCGAATGCCCCTTTAAAAAGTGTTTTTTCCTCTTTTGTGATTTTTCTTCTGTTTGAAGGTGTTTTGGGTAGGTCTTTTAGGGTCCTCTGCAGGTGCATGACTCTAGGGAGTTAGTGTCATCATTTTTTCTTGTTCTCTATCTATGTGGTAAGCCTTTTTATAGCATTAGGGTTTGTTCTTTGCTCTTTCCCTCGTCTCCTTTGCTTGCTTTGATTTTTGGCCTATGTTTCTGATCAGCCTCTGTTAGTGGTCTTTGTTTGATTTCAGAAGCTTGTTGGTGCTGGTTTATTTCTTGTTTTGTTGGTTAACATTCACCATGCCAAAATAGTGGACTTGTCTTTTATGCAAGCCTTCCTTCCAAGTAGGGTTTATATCGACTTTAGAGTACTCTAGAGTTTGTTTGGTGGTTGTTTAGCAGAGTTCCTTTTGCTTTGTTCTTGTTATCTACATGCTTTTGCTTTGTAGGTAGTTTTTCTTTTGCCTTTATAAAAGAAAATTAAAAAGAACGTTCACTTGTTTGTGCTGCTTGCCCCCCCCACCTCCTTCTTTGGCTTGACCTTGTTCGACAAGGTACTGAGAAGCGTTTGTTTGTAGGTCTAGATTGATGCTTGGGACTTCTTGACCTTTGTTTATATCAGTCTTATTTGCTCGGTCTTTTCATTCCAAAGTTGTTGGCTTATTGTACTTTTGTAAGCCTTCTTTTCAAGTGAGGTTGATATCTAACTTTAGGGAAACCTAGGGTTTGTTGTGGGGAATAGAGTAGTTGTCTATTTTCTTTGCTTTCAGTACTTGTTTGCATAAGTAGATAGGATTATTTTTCTTTTTCATTTATAAAAGAAAAAGACAAAAACAAATCTTTTCTTTATATGCATGTAGATTAGTTTTTTTAGTCTAGATTGCATGGCATATTATTGTTTTTGAAAAATATAAAAAGATTTTGTTCTTTTTTGGCTTACAAGTGTCTATTTGAAAATATAAAGAGAATAGTTTTTGCTTTCTGCAGTTCATTTCTCTTTGCTTAGTCATTGTGTTTCAATTTTGAGTCAAAACACCACATGAGTTTCATGTCATTTACCCTCTGAGTAAGAAACGACCCATAAAATAAACGACATAATTTTAAAAATTATTAGCAAGTTTTATTTTATAGGGTCATACACCAACTGGCTTAGGCTAGACTTGTGGGTTAGGGTGTTTCAACTCCCCACAAGTGTTAAATTTCAGATGTAGTTGGCCTATCACTAGGTAAATCCTTGATTCTACCACTGTATCTGGGAAGCTCCTCTCAAACAGGAGTTAAGCACAAGGCCGCATGGAGGCTTGGACAGAGGAGATAACCCTCCGAATCCTTGTCAAAGCGTAACTCAGGACTTTTGTGCATCTAGGGATTCTGTCCTAGACAGAGTTTCGGGCTCAGCTACCCTGCCCATGCGTACGAGTTCGGCTGACGACTGTCCCCCCAGACTTTTGGTGTAGTTAAGGTAGCCTTTAGTCTCTTGACATCTAGGGTTCATACACAGGTACACCGGAAGGTTATTTCTGGTTGACCTTGGACAGACTTGGAAGGTAACCCTGGTAGAAAGTGTGGGAGGGCGGTGGGTGATTCCTCCGCTTGTGCCTAAGAACATCTACAGGGATGCCAAGTAACTTTTTATCAACTTTCTTCTAGAAAGTGCATCTTATACCTATTTGTCTGTTTGGGATTTAGGAATTTTTTAGTGAGTGCTGTGTGGTTTGTCTATACTTAGTGGGCCTTTAGGTGTCTTCTTGGTAATTTTGGTTGTCCATCAACCTCAGACTTTGTATCTTGTTTTGAATCTATGGCTAACACCCCTTTGAACACTAACCAAGAGATCCCCATGAGGGGAGCTCCTTGTCTTATTCCTCTCACAGGGGATGTCGGTGTTCCCTTGATGACCACCTTGAATCTTCTGGGATTCACCCTAGGGCTACCGGTGTGGTTGTTTTCCACTCCAACTATCCTGAATGCTCCTGATGCTTCTCAAGTAAGCTCCTTATATCAAGGGCATCAAAACACTGTCTCCCCTTCACCTGTAGTTAGTTCTCCTCCTCCTTCTACCTCATGCGGTGAAAGTACTGATACTAATAACTGGCAGTCTAAAAGGAGTAAAAGAAGGAGGAATATGAAGAAAGAACATAAGCAAGGGGGCACCCGTTCAACCTCTGCAAGTCAAGTTGAACCTCACCACCCAGCCTCGGTTGTTCAGGCTGGGGGCACCCATCCAACCTCTGCAGTTCATGTTGGATCTAGTCACTCAACCTCTGGTGTTCACGTTGAGTGCACCCGTTCAACATCTGGTGTTCAAGTTGAACCTTCTTATCCAACCTCTGTTGTTAATGTTGGAGCTATACATCCAGCCTCTGGTGGTCAAGATGGTGGGATCCTTCCAACCTTTTCAGGTCATGTTGGATCTGGTCACTCAGCCTCTGGTGTTCATGTTGAGTGCACTCGTTCAACCTTTGGTATTCAAGTTGAACCTCCCCATCCAACCTCTTTTGTTCACGTTGGATCCGTTCACCCAGCCTCTGTTGCTCACGCAGGGGGAACACACTCAACTGCTGCAAAGCATGTTGATCCTAACCATTCAACCTCTGTTGTTCACGTTAATGGTGCCCGTCCAACCTCTACAAGTCATGTTGGACCCAGTCTCTAAGCCTCTTCCAGGCACGTTGGGGGCAGTCTCTCAGCCTCTGTACTTCACGCTGGAGACAATTCGTCAACCACTGCGAGTCATGTTGACACTGTTGACAAGTCTACCCGTTCAAAACACAAGCTCAAATTTCCTTGTAGGCTTTGTGAGGGAGACCACCTTACTTATAAATGCCCTTCTATTGAGGAGGTGCGAAGAGTTTGGATTCATGGTCATCCCATTTTTGAACATTATGGAGTCTCTCAACAACCAGCCTCTCTTAGTGAGGTTGGACCCAGTCATCCAGCCTCTGTTGTTCACGCTGGGGTAAAACTCTCATCCTCTACAGGTCATGTTGAGAGCAAACAGTCAGCCACTGCTAGTCACGCTGATACTGTTGAGAAAACTGGTCGTTCGAAGCATCATCTTAAGTTCCGTTGTGTGCTATGTAAGGGAGATCATCTTACTCGTCTGTTCCCTGCTATCCCAGAGGTGCGAATAGTGTGGTCCAAGACTCATGGATTTCGTTCTTCTGAACACCCTATAGTTTCTCAACATCCTACTCAACCTTTGGTTGATCAAGTGGTCGAACAAATATC
>LPNX010539948.1:1885-29656 GCA_001517045.1 Pseudotsuga menziesii | reverse complement strand
TACAGACACTATCATGCTAGAACATTTATTACAATTCCCCCATGGGGTATGAACATGTGATATAGTACAACAAGCACTTCCCAGAAGTAATTCCAAAGGTATTTTGAAGTCTGAACAAGTTATCCTTGTCCGGTTCACCAGGCTCACTTGAAAAACAACCACTAAGTACAACTTAGGTGGTAACATAATCATATTTTCTTGACTCTCTTTGGAAGAAATTTCAAAACCCTAGGGGAACTGGTGTAAGAAATCCTACCACTCAAAACTTTCAGCCTTATATCCCACTAGTAGTCCAATCCCCTCCACCTTTTCAAGCTCCTCCTCTCATTCCACATCCACCTAGGCCAATGGCTATTAGGTTTTCCCCTTTGGCTTTACTTGCCGCACTACATGACCTCCCCCTAAACCATGCCCAAAGAATTACCTTATATGACGGGGAGGGAAATTTATCAGCTAGATACCATGTGGATAGGTTTGAAGACTTCGGTGATTTGGAGGAAGTGGATTATGATGATGTGAAAATGAGATTATTTGCACAAATCCTGTACGGGGAGGCTAAGAAGTGGTTCAGGGACTTACCTTCTAGGTCCATTTCCACCTTTGAGGCCTTCCAGAATGCCTTTTTAGAAAGGTGGGACGATAAGAAAAGCCCTCTTCAGGTGCTCTCTCAGTATAACAACCTGAATAAGGGAGGTTTTGAGTCTATCCATGAGTTTTCCAATAGGTTTATGAGGATGTACAACTCCATCCCAAATGACATAAACCCCCTTGTAGGCTCTGCTAAACTCCACTATGCTTATGCATTTGATGGTGATTTTTCCTTACTGTTAAGAGAAAGAAAATCAACAACTCTCCCTGCCATGTTTCAAGATTCCCTAGAATTAGAAGCAAACATGATGGCTAGTGGGAAAATCAAGCAGAGAGTAGAAACAAGAAAGGTCAGGTAAGAACATGTACCTTCTACCTCTACTTCTACCTCTTCAAACAATAGGAAGTTTGAAATGATGATGAAGACGATGGAAAAATTAATGGATAGGCTAACTGTGGAAAACAAACCAGTGAAAATATAACCAAATGAGCCACATATTAGGATTCATAACTTTAGAAGGCCTAAACCTCCCCTACCTACACAGATTAGACAAAGGGATGTGAGGAATCTCAGAAATCCAAATGATCATCCAATACAACCACCCTTCCTTGAAAACTATGTTGCTATTGGAGACGATGCTGAGTCCATTGAATATCATATTCACCATTTTGGTGAGTTGGATTCTAATATATACCTTACAAAAGAAGAACATAGTATATTTACCTAGGAGGATACAAATGAGGAGTTGGAGGAAGAATTTGGGTACTACTAAAAGGGGTACCTACATGCTATTGATGATGTTTAGAGAACACTAAAATTGAGGAATAGAAATATCATAGTGAATAAAGGGAGGGTAGATCTAAACCAACCTTCCAATAGTCAACAAAACAATGAAAAGAGAAAAGAAAAACAAAAAGAGCCTGTTGTGCACAAAGAACCTGTAAATAAAGTAGAGAAAGTAAAAGAAGTTAGATGACCAACACCAGTAGAGGTAGAGAAAGTTGTTTCCACTTTTCAGTTGCAGTCTAATATCTACAAACTAAAAGTGTCCATCCCTTTCAATGAGTTGTTAAGAAATAGAGAGTACAGAAATGAGATATCAGACATGGTCAGGAACCAGGGGGATTTTCAAGATGCTATCTTAGAGGTGGCTGATGATGCCCCAACCATTATTTTTGGGTCTAAGTCTGATAATGTAGATAATGAAGAAGCTCCCCCTTTTTACTTGAGTCTGAATGTACATGACATGATTGTACATAATGCTATGATTGATACTGGTGGCTCTCACAATCTAATGCCTAAAGGAGTGGTAGAAAGCATGGATTTGGAGATCACTAGACACTAGAAAGATCTATACTCATTTGATTCCAAGAGGGTGAAATTCTTGGGAATGATTAAATATTTGGTAGTAACATTGACTAAAATTCCATCCAATACTGTAGTAACGGATGTGGTGTTGGTAGACATCCCTCCAAAATTTGGTGTACTGCTGTCAAGGACATGGACTTCAAAATTGAAGGAAGTTTGCAGATGGACATGTCCTACCATCCCTAGGATTGGTGGAAATAAAAGAATGTATAGTGAGAAAAGGTCCCCTTATGCAGTCAGTAGCTAAGAATCACTAGATAATCATGCTATATATGCAATTGATACAAACCTGGGATCTTCTATTTTCTTTAATAAGGACTTCCTCCTAAAACTCCTATACCCATTGAGGTGGAGGAAGAGAAAGAGTTTGCAGAGAAGCAGGAAGCGTTAGAGAGAAAACATAAAGAACAAGGTGTATGGACCATGTATTTTGATGGGTCTGTAGCAAAGGTTGGTGTTGGTGCTGTTGTGTACATTATTTCCCCTATTAGATATTTTAAGGATCTGTCTTTCAAGTTGACTTTTGAGTGCACAAATAATGTAGCAGAGTATGAGGCTTTGCTACTGGGATTGAATGCCTTGAAATATTTGGGGTAAAAAAGGGTGAATGTCCTGGGATATTCAGAACTGGTGGTGAAACAAGTAAATAATAGTTACCAAAATAAACATCCCAGGATGAGGGCTTACAGAAATGAAGTGTGGGACATGTTTGGTAATTATTTCAGTGAACATACAATCAGGGAAATACCCAGATTTGAGAAATCAGTGGCTGACTCCTTAGCTGTGGCAACTGGTAAGTTCAAAGTCCCTGTTGTTGGTCAAAGGAAATACAAAATTGACATTGTAAATAGACCTTCTATACTAGACAATTCCAAATATTGGCAAGTATTTGAGCATGACATGCAGATAAAGAGGTTTTTAGAATTATTTGGTGAGTTTGTAAATACCCAAAAAGATAATGAAGATAATAATGCTGAAAATATCCTAGATGTTGAAGAGAGTGAGGAAGACAATGATGTAAATAAAAAATTGAAGAATTCACTAGGGGGTAAAGACATAATCCAATTGAAGAGTAATCACATCCCAGAGGCCTAATCCCCCTGGATAAATTGTTTGATCAGAATGATGTGGCTAGATATCCAAAAATGAAGCCCACGGATGATGCTGTGGAAGAAAGGAATATAGGAACTGAAGAAAATCCCAGAATCATCAAACTGTCAAAGAAGCTACCTACCAAAGAAAATGAAGAATACATCAGTCTGATCAAGAGATACACAGATGTCTTTGCCTGGAGCTATGAAGACTTGAAGGAGTATGATACATCAATCATACAACATACAATTCCTATAAAACCAGGTGACAATCCTTTCAGGAAGAAATTGAGAAGAATCAATCCTATTTTGTTGCTTGTCATTGAAAACGAGATCAGAAAGTTATTCAATGCCAAGATCATAGTGACTGAGGTTTTCCAAGTGGGTAGAAAATTTGGTACCTGTCAAAAAAAAGAATGGTGAGATCAGACTGTGCATAGAATTTAGGAACCTAAACAAAGTATCTTTGAAAGACAACTATCCTTTACAAAAAATGGAGCATATTTTGTAGAAGGTGTTAGGGTCTGAAAGGATCTCAAGCATGGATGGTTTCTCTGGATATAATCAAGTCAAAGTATTGCCTAAATACCAAGAGAAGACTGCATTCACTATACCGTGGGGTACATTCATGTATGCCAAAATTCCTTTTGGGTTAATGAATGCAAGAGCCACTTTCCAACGTCCTATGTATTAATCTGTCACAGTAATCTAGGGACTAAAACACAGTCTCATAAGATATTTCAGACAATAAGGCATGAAAATGGTGTAATAGTGCTAAAAAATGAGTAGCCGCTCTGTATAATCAATAAAGAATGAGTAATACAATACAATGATCATGCAAGATTCATGAATTCCAAGACAATTCGAATTCCCAAGGAGGTCATTCGAATTGAATGAATGAGTGTAGATTAACTGACTGTAAGCCACAGTAAACACACTAGTTAACCACTGATCAAGTGCTGATTGAATAAATTGAGACCTAACTAAAGTCAGAGTGCAATGAATGACTGAGTCTAACTGAAAGTAGCTCAGACACATGTCACTGCATGCCAACCAACAAGTGGTAGTGCATCAATAACTCCAATGAACCCCAATGAGGTTAACTGAAGTCAAACTGGTCATCAGAAGTGGTTGTAGGTGTCTATGTTAGCTCGAGTTCATAAATAATCATTAAAAATAATTAAATAATGAATGGAGGCACCTCCACCACTTAACTTAACTGATTGTAACCATCAGTTATCAATTAAATGCATTTATGACACTCAGATCACCCTCGAAGTGCTCTAGTTAGCCTCCCCGAATGAAGGAGAAGGCTTAGTTGGCATCCTTGACTGAAGGTAGGTGTGGGTGTGCTCATGATGATGTCATACAATGCTCCTCTGATGTCAATTAAGTCAATAAAACTTAGGATAGTGGTTTAACTAGGCCAAATTGACCAAATTAAGTGTGCATGGTGGGTAAATGGCTCCAACACCCCCCCCTTAAGCTATACTCAGAGGAGTAGAAACATAAAGTGCATAAAAATTCTAGGGCCCTAGAAACTAAGGCCATATATCATCCTATACAATAAAGTAACTGCTTAATATAACCAAGTAAACGGGAAAAACCTCATGGGAAAAATACCCCCCCCCTCAAACTAAGCAGTAAATAAAGAATTTATTGGTTCTTCTATGCAGCAACATCCTGAGAATGTGCATGTGAACCTATGAATCCAAACTAAATGAATATGTCTAGAGGAATATTCCTCTTTGGAAGAAGAATAATGTGCTCAAATGAATCAGGAACATAGACAACTACAGGATGAAAATTGGACCCATGTAGAGCAACTAAAATCAATTGATAGGAGAGAAAAATTTCTTGAGGATTCGAACCATGTGTGGAACACTTAATAAAATGATATGTTGCAGCCTTTAAAATCAAACCATGAGTGGTAAAATCATCCCCAATTATTAGGAGCAAGTGTCCAAGCGGATGCAAAATGTCTTCGTCTTTACTAGTTCTGTGAGGAGATAAGCATGTTACCAAAGGTAGAGAATCCCTGGGACCGTGGAGAGCGGATGCTTGAGATACATAATATAATATAGCTTCATAAATAGATAATTATTCACAAAATAAAATATCATCAACCTCATAAGAGGAAACTAACACCAAATCCCCAACAACAAATTTGAAGAAGAATTGGGGTACTTGATTTTTCACACCGAATTGGTGAGAGCAGCTTCAAGCAGTACTGAAAGATCTTGGATTTTAAAATTTGTACAAAATAATATCATATCATAAATTAAATCATATCCAAATATATTCACAATAGATCCAAAACTGTGAAATGAAATCAAATCCCCAGCAGCAGTTTCGAAGGAGACTTGCGGTACTTGTTTCTTCACACCGTTGATGAGAACAACTACAAGCAACATTGAAGGTTTATGAACCTGGAATTTTGAAACAAGAAATATCATATCAGATAAAAATAAGATCATATAATATCTAATAAGGTTCATATCAACTCCAAAATTATGGTCAACCGAGAAGATGGATGCATAGTTGTCTTTTTCTTCAAAATTCTAAATTTTGGTGCATGCAATCCTAGAGGAATTTGCTGGAAGATCTAGATCATGGGGAGCGAATTGATCACTCTTGTAATCTGATATTTTTTTCAAAATATCCAAGGTATTACATATTTTCACACCAGCAGCAACAGTAGAGGGATAAAAATCAAATTTCTCTTCACTTTCGGAAGCAATTATAGGCAAATTCTGCACAAAATTCAAAGGAAAATCATTGGTGAATGTTTGCATGGAAGTGCAGTGGTGTTTTTCTTCAATATCAGAGATTCAAATGTCTTATTCTGTTTCTTCCATATGAGGATATGAGATATCATATATCTCACAAAATTATGGATCATCAAGAGAAGGAGTCACTGCAAGGAGACTTTCTTCAATTCGAATTGACTATGTAGAAGATTTTGCTTCTTCTTCATCTTGAACAACTTCATCAGAGAGAGAAAAGGCCGAGAATTTTGAGTAAAGAACTCTTGTGGTGCTGGATGTGATCTCCAAATTTATATTATTATCCTCATTGTGCTTGCCAAAGGTTCTGTCCAATTTTGTCCAGAGTTCCTTTGGGTATTCAGCAGAACCAATAAGGTAGCGCAAGCTAGGAGAAAGGGCCAGACATATTGCTCCAAAAGCTCTATCATTGTCCTTTAGCCAGTCATTCTCATTCTCATAAGACTCTTTTCCAAGTCCAATAGACACCTCATAGATAACTCTTCTCTTTAGAGATGCAATCATCTTCAACTTCCATTCTGAATAGCTTGTTAATGGGGTGAGAAGAGGGACTGATGAGTCCATTTGAAGTTGTACCTGTTAAAACCTGCAAATCACAACAAAAGGGGCACCTTAAGGTCAGATAGCCTGCACATTTTAGGCTTTCATCACACCCAGCATAGTTGATCAAGCAAGCTTGATCAACAATTTCCTTACTTGGGGTATTAAGTGGTAAGCCTTGGCTTCTAGTGCAGTGCTGGATTTTTGAGCAAGTGCTCAATTTTCATGCAAGATCTGTCAAAAACCTTGTTTTTGAGAGATCTAAGCTTCATCCCACTATGAGCTCTGATACCATATTAATCTGTCATAGTAATATAGGGACTAAAACACAGTCTCATAAGATATTTCAGACAATAAGGCATGAAAATGGTGTAATAGTGCTACAAAATGAGTAGCCGCTCTTTATAATCAATAAAAAATGAGTAATACAATACAATGATCATGCAAGATGAATGAATGCCAAGAAAATTCGAATTCCCAAGGAGCTCATTCGAATTGAATGAATGGGTGTAGCTTAACTGACTATAAGTCACAGTAAACACACTAGTTAACCACTGATCAAGTGCCAATTGACTCAACTGAGTCCTAACTGAAGTTAGAGTGCAATGAATGACTGAGTCTAACTGAAAGAAGCTCAGACACATGTCACTTCTGCCAACCAACAAGTGGTAGTGCATCAATAACTCCAATGAACCCTAATGAGGTTAATTGAAGTCAAACTGATCATCAGAAGTGGTTGTAGGTTCCTGTGTTAGCTCCAGTTCATAAATAATCATTAAAAATAATTAAATAATGAATGGAGGCACCTTCACCACTTAACTTAACTGATTGTAACCATCAGTTATCAATTAAGTGCATTTATGACACTCAGATCACCCTCAGAGTGCTCCAGTTAGCCTCCCCAAATGAAGGAGAAGGCTTAGTTGGCCTCCTTGACTGAAGATAGGCGTGGGTGTGCTCATGTTGATGTCATACAATGCTCCTCTGATGTCAATTAAGTCAATAAAACTTAGGATAGTGGTTTAACTAGGCCAAATTGACCAAATTAAGTGTGCATGGTGGGTAAACATTTCCAACACTATGGAAATTGCATTTGCAGAGGAGAAGGACAAGTTTGTGGTGGTCTACATGGATGACATTATAGTATACTCAAGGTCTGACATGGAAAACCTCAAGAACTTGGAATTTTTTTTCCTAAAATGCAAAAGGCATGGAATATCACTGAACCCCAAGAAGTCAAACTTTGCATTAGAATAAGGGAAACTGCTAGGACACATCATTTCTAAGGATGGACTAAAGATTGATCTAGAAAGGATCTACGCTATCATGAAGGTTGAAGAACTGAGAAGCAAAAAAGAAATACAATCTCTCATTGGGAAGGTAAAATTTCTAAGAAGGTTCATTCCTAGTTTTTCTAAAATTTTGATGAACATCACTAACATGTTAAAGAAAGACCATGAGATCAAATGGACTGTAGAGGCAAGGAGGTTTTTTAGAGACATCAAGAAAGCTATTACATAGGCACCTTTTTTGGTAATCCTAGACTTTACCAAAGATTTTATGATTTTTTCTTATGCTTCTGATCACACCATTGATGGAGTGTTGTTACAAAAGAATAGTCAAGGTTCCTAGAAGCCTATAGCCTTTTTTAGAAAGGTGTTGAGGCATGAGGAATTGAAGTATGATATCATGGAGAAACAAGCATATGCTTTGGTCAAGTCTTTAAAGGATTTCAGGGTTTACATTCTTTAGTCACACATCGTTGCCTATGTTCCTAGTTATGTAGTGAAGGACATCCTTACATAGCCAGACCCAGAAGGAAAGAGAGAGAAGTGGATTACTATGCTATTAGAACATGACATTGAGATCAAGCCCACCAATTGATCAAAAGACAAGGGATTGCAAAGATGATGACCAAATCAAACTGTTAATCCTTGCAGCTGAATTTCCTAACCAGTAATTCCAATCAGCTTGATGTAGAAGTACATGTAATGCCTGATTTCTATGTATCCCCTTGGTATTCTGATATTGTACATGTATTACAGAATTTACAGGCCCCTACAGGATTAAGCATGACGAGAGCTATATCAGTAAATTTAAAGTCTGCTAAGTTCTGTATTTTGAACAAATACCTCTATTGGATAGATCCTGGTGGTGTGTTACTCAACTTCCTTTTGGAAAATGAAGCTAAACATACAATGACATAATTTCACAAGGGAGATTGTGGTGGACACCACTCATGGAAGGTGACTGCGAACAAGATTTTGATAGTTGGTTTCTACTGGAATTCAATGTTCTCAGATGCCTACAAGGAAATTACTACATGTCACCAGTGCCAAATATTTAATGGCAAAAGAAAGGTGGTCTCACTCCCTCTGAATCCCACATCAGTAGAAGCACCCTTTTAGCAGTGGGGATTGGAATTTATTGGAGAAATAAATCCTAACTCCTTAGGAAAACATAGATGGATTCTGACAGCTACTGATTACTTCACTAAGTGGATTGAAGAAATCCATACAAGAAGGGCCACAGAGGGAGTAATAATGGGTTTCCTTGAAGAGAATATTTTATCCAGATTTGGTTGTCCCATAAGGATAGTAACAGATAATGCTCATGCCTTCAAGTCCAAGAAAAATGGCAAGCTTCTGTCATAAGTATCACATTAGACTAAATCATTCTACTACATATTACCCACAGGGTAATGGGTTCGCTAAATCTTCCAACAAAATCCTAGTAATAATCATTAAGAAGTTGTTGGAAGATAACAAAAGGGACCGACACACAAAGCTGAGATATGCTCTGTGGGCAGACATGGTCAGCACTAAAAGAGCTATTGGGATGTCACCATTTCAACTAGTATATGGAGGTGAGGTGTTTTTTCTAGCATCCTTGGGTGTGCCAGTCATGAAACTATAGTAGGAGCAGCAAGATGAACCCAACCATATGCAAAGAAGGATTAACCAAATCATAGAATTAAATGAAGTAAGGGACAAATCATATGATAAAGTGTAGTTACATCAAGAAAGAATGAAGACAACCTTTGACAGGAAGGTAAAGGAAGAAAATTTCCATATTGAGGATTTGTTCTTGAAATGGGATGCTCCTAGAGAGGAAAAACACGGAAAATTTGATCACATGTGGGTAGGCCCATACATCATAGAAGCATACATAGGAGACACTACCTTCATTTTACATCATCAAGATGGATCTCAGTTGGCAGGAGGTCCAGTGAATGGGAGGTATCTTACACATTATTTGTCCTCAAAAGGGAGGTAATTTCTGTATTGTAGTTTTATATACTTTTCTTTCTTTATATTTCTAATAGTATGGATGGTGGAGCTAGAAGATTTGAAGCCCGAAGAGAAGGCCCTAAGATATGAAGGGGTTTCCATTGTTCTAGTTTTCTTTGATTTTTTACTTACAGGTAAAAATTAGAATAGTAAAAATTTTGAAGTATGCAATCCTGGAGCCACCCAATGGATTTGGCACATGGTCTACAGGCTTCTTTGCTACCTCGCAGGGAGGATATCATCTCGAGTTGGATCCATTTATTAGAACCATTTCTAGGCTAACTATTTGTTGAAGGGTTTGGCCATGAAAAGGAGAAATAGGGTTATAAATTTTTATATCATCTAACCCTTAATATCGTTTATGAAGTTCTATAGGTGTTGGAAAGGGGGATTTCTGGAGTAAGAATGCAAAAAACTTGAAGGAATTTTGATTTTTGACCTTGAAATGTTCATGAACGAAGGAATCCACCCTTAGATGAAAAAGAATAGGAGATATGATGTCCAAGGAGTTTTTACACCCTAGATGGATGACTAGGAATGAAGCAAAGTCAGAATCAAGAAAATACAAGTTCGGTCCCAGAAAGCCAAAGTCCCGATTTCTGATTGCCGCTGTCGGGAATCAGAAAGAGGAAAGTTTAAAGGTTTGGGCGTGAAAATCCAAAGTCCCGATTTCCAATTTCTGCTCTCCGGAATCAGAAATTGGAAATTCTAAAGGTTTGGGCGTGAAAATACAAATTCTCTATTCCCTATTTCTGCAGTATAAAGATCTGATGGATCAGATCACTCCCACGCAGATCAACGGTGCAAAAGGGTGCAGGAGGGTGGAAATTGGAAAGCGGTAAACCCAAAGTTTTTGGGTATAGAAATTTGAATTTTTGGGTTCTGTTTTTTGATAGGTCAAAGGATTGGAACACTTCCTCCCAGATCAATGGTGCGGAAAGAAGGAAGGAAGGTGGATATCAAAAACCAGAAAGATAAAGGTTTTTGTCTTGAAAAGTGGAAGTTCTGATTTCCGATATCATCCAGATCTATAGTTTGAAAACCATTCGTATCCATATCAACAATCCAGATTGATCCCGTGGTAAAGATAAATTTGAAGGATGGAAATCGGAAAGGACAAGATTTTGAAGGGATTTTGGGTTTTTCTGTAGACCATAGATCAATGATGGAGAATCAACCTCAGTATGAGATCTACGGTCCAAAATGATTCATGCTAGTAAATACAGAGATGGAGAAAACACGTTGCAGGCAATGGTGAAAACCCTCCGAAGGGTCATTTTCAGCATCCCTGCTGTAAAAAATCCTCAACTAATTCATCATACGTGCTCCTCCGTGTGGTTTTTCTTTGATTTCATGATCATGGTGGATCTTCCAGATCATAGTTCGTTATCATTTCCATCATTATACTGAAACTATTTTTGGCCCTATTTCGAGGTTGACCTTGAGGGTCTAGGAAACTATAAATATGCCCTCCATAGAGGGACAAAGGGTTGGAAACTGTAAGGATTTTGTGTTATGCTTTATTGAGATCTTTTTGCTAATAAAAGTTGCAGAGCCGAATGATTGTTTTTGTTGCAAAGATTCATTTGTGATTCATAGATTACAGTCTGTTACTTTCTTTCCTCCGTGCATGTCTTCTTGTTAATCTTTCCATTATGTCTTCTTCATGCCTGGAATAAGTGTATAATAGCTCAAAATTCATCTCGTATGCTCTGATTATTGTTTTTAGGTATTCACCAAAGCTTTCTCTCCAAAATTGATGCAAAATTAATCCTATAGATGATCTGTGTTAATGGATTGTTGATATTCTCTCTTTATCACCAGACAGACAACTATTTTACTGTAACCGAGTGCTACCTTACCTCTGTGTGTCTTCACTTGAAAACTATTATGTAATCCATCTATAATTTATGACTCCATGTCCCAATTGTCTTTCTCTATTTCAACCATTTCTAAATCCGAATTTGTTTTATCTTTAATTCTGGCCCTGATATAAATCTGTGAGAGATCCCTCTCTGGAAAGGTAGAAGCCATATCTTGTTTCCTAAAGTGGTTCTGTTATTACCTTGGGGTTTACCCTCTACAACCTAGGGTGTAATTCTGAGTGATAACACTTCTTCAAAGGAGTCTAGTGATGGAATGGGGTTCTTAAACTAGTCTATACTTCTACGGATGAAATCTTTCGCTTCGAGAGAGTATTGGTCCGATGATGAAGAAGGATCATTGTGGATGAAATAGGAGAGATTGTGCATATCATCCCAAGGATAATGAAGAGTTGAAAGAGATTCAAGAATCTCCTTGTCATTGTGAAAGCAATGCGCGGATAGATCAAATGGATCCTCCACGGCCATGGAGATGGAAGGACTACTGGAACTGGAGATCATGTAAATGGTGTTGGTTGTGTTCCGAGGAAGAAAACAAAGGGTTGATCTCCTCAAGTATAGTGATGTCAGACTTGCTGGAATGCATGTGAAGGTCACTAAGGAGCAACCAGTACTCAGGAAAGTTTGGGAAATGGTGTGAATAATGACGATATTGACCGCAAATTGCACATGGGTGGTTAGTTTGCAGTGACTTGTTCTTGACCACGGGTAAGGATGGAACATTGACCACTGGGATATTGTCGGTCTCATCTAAAACGCACATGTGGTTATGAAGGAGAGGTAAATCGATACAATTCTGTGTCACATGGCCTTGGACATCACATAAAGCACATGTAGGAGAAGGACAAGGTTATGTCATCACTTTGGTCTCCTTGCACCCATCCTTCTTCTTTAGAGGAGGGGAAGGAGTATAGATAAGAGCAGTCTTTGGTGTCCTAGGAAGTGGGTGCGACATTGTCTAAATAGGTTGGACAAGATTTATTAAAACCCAAGGAGTCGGGGGTGGGGTACGTGGATCAAGGTACCACACGGGAATACCCAAAGTGAAACTGGGCAGGTTGAGAGTATCCACGAAAGGATTTCTCACGATGCCAGAGGGGTAAAGAGGAAGGGAATCATGTGGACAGGGAGTGAGCCTCAATGATTCTCTGAGGTCTATGGTTGGGGTTGCGACTGAGGTTGTGAGGAGGTCAAAATGCTACTGGATGTGTTAGTGCACAAATCTGATATATCATTCGGCCAAGGAGGAGGTGGTAGGGAAAAAAATATGTCTATCATAGGATCGTTGGAAAACAAGTCCGGACCAATGACATACAGGGATGGAATGGACATTCTTTAGATGGTATTGTCGATAGTAAGAAGGGAATTTTTTGGGTGTAACCGGTCCCTTTGGACCATAGTACGTAAACTGGTTAATGGTCACAATCTTCACATCGTTAGGGAAAATCAAGAGTTGAAAGATGGTAGAGGAAACGACTCATATTGCATACATATAAATACGTCATAGGAGGAGTTTGTAATCGTGTTGGTAATTGAAAACATTAATGTCAATCAACATTGTTTTGTCGGATAACTCATCAGGGATGTTCGTGAGGACTCCTTGGGGTTAAGGATAGCGAACATCATAGGCACAAAGGTCAGTGGAAGAAGGTTGAAGGGTTGGGGATCCAAGTTTATTCCAAATAAAGGTTGACATAACACAGGTGGATGCCCCCTCATCAATGATGCATCGATGAATGACAAAATTATGAATCATGACCCAAACTTGGAAGGTGACAGATGATGGAATATGGGGTTCTCCTTGATCCATGTTGAAGGTGACCAACCTAGAGTCAGAGGGATCGATGGCACCTAGTGTGAATAACAACGTTTTACATTGTGACAGACAAGTTGTGAGGACTTTGAGAGCGGACATGGATGTGGGAGACTGGGCCAAGTCGTCAACAATATTGTAGTTCAACGTAGTTCTAGGTGTTGCATTGTTTGTGATGCGATGCAAAGCGAACCGTGGGACTTTGAAAGTCCCGTCCATGGGGGGTCTCAGCAAAATAAAATACATATCTGGAGTGGTGGAGGTAAATTTCGTGATTGGGTCAATAGTTTCCGTGGTGGAAACATACTGGTTTCTTCAAGTCTAGAGGTTGATATCAGACGATAACGTCATGAGGTGATGGAAACCAAGATCCATGGGTTCAGCCGCATAAGTGGTCGCGGGAGTTTTTGGAGTAGGTTTCACAGGTGATGGATAATAGGAAGGAGCGGCTGGTGTGAATGCAAAACCTGTCTTCTAGCCATTACACGAGTGTGCCAAAAAATTTGGTCTGTGGACGTGAGGGGATGCTGCAAGAGGCACATAAGACAATGTGGCTCCAGATTGAGTTGTTACATGTGAATAATCAAGGGCATAAATTGGTTTGAAAAAACTAGGGGTGTGATGGGAATGGGGTGACATCGCAGGAGAGGTCAGATAAAAGTGAGGATGTTGTGTAATAGAGAGGATGACTCCATCAATAGCATGGGATGCCTCAAGTGTATCTCGACATGAGGAGCCAACACGAGGAGCATCGGGTATAATGGTATACATGTAACCCAATTAGGCATATATAAGATCGAACTATTGAGCCTTAAGGATGGACTCCTCCTCAGTTTGTGGGTGCTCAGATGCAACATCCTTGGCTATGGGGGGGATTAAGGTTTTGAGGAACCAATCTAGGAAAATCCTATCATCTAACTAGATCTTACACATGATACAATGATGACGCCATTCATGGATATGATCCATGATATGGGTAGCTATGTTTTATCGAAAGGATAATAATATTTCCACTCCCTCATCATAACAGATGGGTGATTGGAATTATTGAAGGAACATCGAGGCTAGAAAGGAAAAGTTCAGGTAGGTGGCACGAGGCAGCTTGATATACCACTTGGACACAACACTAGTGAGTGTGTGCAAGAACAAACTCAACTGGACATACTCATCCACTATGTTGTTAGATGAACAACACAAGTGGAATGACACAATTTGGTTTTGGGGGTCTTCTCTCGCCTTACCCTCAAACTTAGGGATGTTTGAGGGAATTTTGGTAGGCATAGGAGTCCATTGTGGGTTATGATGAATGCGGTCATTGGTCAACCATGCCAAATCAGGAAGGTTAAGACTATCCATAAAAGGTAGACTAGAACCGAGAGTGGATCAGAAAAGGACAACAATGGTGTCGATGACAACATGAATGTAGTTCCCATGTGTAACTAGAGGTGGGTAAGGTTGACTTTTGATAGTAGGAATAGTCATTAGTATGGTAGGAATAGTCAGAACATATGTGGAAGGGCCAGTTCCCCTAGGTATAAATCATGGAATGGTAGGAACCATGGTGGATGGAGTGTGACCACCACTAATGGGTAGCAGACCAACAACAATGTGTGCAGTGGAAAAGGCCCCGGTAGGACCATGATGTGTTGGTCTAGTATAAGGGATACCCGTAATGACAGGAGGAATAGACAAAAACCCACTACAAACTGTTCCCCCTTAGAAGAGATCAGGATGTGAGCCATCTATGGGGCCAGATGGGGCAATGAATAAGGTGGGCTTAGATTGATATGAACTTGAATTAGACTAAGAGTATGTATGTGGCTTCAAAGGTGGTTAACGATTTCGAATATAGATTTGACAGTGACGCTTCAAGGAATCGAACTGGGGGGTATGTTCCCTTATAAGCCTATGTGCGTAACATGGTGGAGCTATGATGACTTGATGGAGTGATGTGTAATGAATGAAAAATCAATAGTATCAACAGGCTCAAAAACCTAACTACAACCAAGTGTGTAGAAGGAGAGTGTATAAATGGAGGCTTGCAGGTGAACACCAATCTCTAAAACCAAACTGCAACAATGGGTTACAACAAGGTGAGTCTACAACAAAGTGGCCAGAAATCCAATAAGAAACAATACCTATAAAATAAAATGATGCAGTGATCTATGGGATAAAAGTGCAAGCAAAATCCTAACTACAAGTTGGAATCCCCTCACAAATTGTATCCTCAGTAGGGTGATGAAAACCCATATAGACAATACAAAATGGAAGAACAAATAGGCTAAGAGAATCCATCTACTAAGAAGGACATTTGGGTAAAAGATCCCTAGAAATAATGAGAACTAGGATAGGTTTATGAAACATTTGGTTGGTTTATTGGCACTTAATCCTTGTGGCCCATAATCCCCGGATGGGTGATACGAGGAGGAATGTGAAGGGTTAGCCTTCAGTGCAATATGGAGTGCGGTATTCCAACCTGACTTTTGGAACCCCTTCTTTGCAGCTTACTCCTATAGAGCAGGTGGCCGTCAGACAAACTGGTCATGATCGTGTCAACAAGTACAAGAGGATTTTGGTCCCCTAATGGACAAGAAATATGTCTCAATATGTAAGTGACAAAGGGTTGTGGTTTGGATTCCTATCCCCAATGACCTAACTTATCTACAAGATTTTTTTGTCCTCAAGTGACGTTACAAATTTTGGTTGCATTAAGTTATTTTTTGAGTCTAGCTTGGGGTCATGAACCAAGCGTTTTTGTCTTTAGGGTGTGAGATGTGTGCAAATAGTGTGTACAAACTGTAGCAATCCTACGATGAAGATGCAATGATATCAATGCCGCGATGCAATAAAATAAAATGCAGATAAATAACAGTAAATGACAGTAAATATCATGCAAATATCAAAACTAATTCTTCAAGAACATAAAACAAACACAAGTAAATGAACGTCTGAGGAACTTACCAAGGTGTAGGAAACATACAGGGGTATTGGCTATGAAGCTCAACTCAAGAGTCTCACATACAAGGAAAAAATGACCTCAAAACAAACCAAGGGTATGTAGTGGATCGATCTAGATAAGAACAGGTTAGGAAGGGATAAAACACAGACAGGGGGCATGCAACAAGGATCTCACTGAGCATCGAAAAGGACTGAAAAACTACAGGTCACACATTTTGGCAGAACATGTGTGATCAAGGTCACACAAAACAGTGAAACATTCGTGACCAGAGAAAAAAATAGTTGATGGTCTTAGGTCATGCAAAATAGAGGATTAAGCACGACAAGTCACTAAAAAATGAGTCATAGTAGCGATCGAGGTCTCTTTGAAAGAAAATACAAGCATGATCTATATTTTTGAGCCAATTCGCACGTATCAGGGCCAAAGGAAAGACCTGGGTCATGCTTATTGGGAAAAAATGTGTGAATGAGTCACAACTTTCGAGCGGCTAGGTGCAACTCAGCCTAAACATGATTTAAAAAAAAAATGGCTGTCGACTAGGGCCGAGGAGCAGGAATTGAAGCAGTATTGGCTTGGATTTACCACGCTAGGGTCATATCTATGATGGATGAAGGTAACAAAGGAGAACAACACAATACAAAAACTTGCAAAAGCAAAGATACGTATGGATTGACTGAGTGGAGTCACCAAAACTGTAGTGGCGATTTCTCCCCGGCTACATGAAAAAGCACAAACCTTAGCTCGTCCAGAGCATAAGGAAGATTTCAATCATAATAAAATAAACAAGACAATGATAACAAATATTTTAGGGTTTTTTCAAATATATAGAACTAACTAATGCATAACATGAACACAAAATATCTTTTCTGAAAGTGGATCACTATAGCCGTCCTCGGAAATGGTCCCGCAACTCCATGGTTTGGGTATCCAGTGTCTTCCATGGATATTTTTCAAATGGGGGAATGGATCCAAATGGGTATGGAGTGAACTCAACACACACCGTGGGGAATGACATGGAAAAATATGGGAATAATGGCATAAAATGTATATGGTGTGACTGAGAGAAAATGGAAAAAAGTGTTTTTGGGGAGTCCTTCATAATGTATTTATAGGATGGCATAAGCATTTTTGGCCCATGGTAATGACCCATGGTGTTTTATTGTCCATGGTATTTATCTATGGTTTTTTGACTCATTCTCATTTTTAGGGTTTTGACCATTTTTTGGAGACAGTGACAATAGATCACAATACATTCTCATATTATCTTCATTTTTGGGGAAGGAATAATGATGTTTTGGACCATATTTAGTGGAAATAGAATTATGAAGGTTAAAATGGAGGAATAATGGTGGGAATATGATATATGATTATGGTTTAGACCATATAGAGCTAGGTGAACATTTTTTGGTGTTAACAATAACTATGAATAATGAAAGAAATTTATGTATGATATGAATCCCCATACCTTTTTCTTAAATTTGGGAGGGTTGTACTGCATTTGGAGATCCTAAAAGTGCCATCTACCCTTGGGGTTTTAACATCAATTTTCTTAGTTTTTTTGTCCTTATTTCCCTATTGTCAAAATCAAGTTGTCGAAGTATTTGGAAAGTGTATAAGAATTAATAATATGAATCATGATGTCCTAATACCCATTAATCCCTTCCATATTTGAAGTCATTTGGGTGCATTTGGATCAACTTGGTTTTCAATACTCCAAAGCTAGAAATTGGCCAAAATTGTGCAAACTTGAATAACATGTCAAAATGAGTTTTTTTATTCGACCATTGAGTGTATTAGGTATGTTTTTATGTTTTAAAATACCATAGGGCCCTTCCATAATAATTTTGGAAATTTTCGGTGGTGTTTGGAACCAAACAAAGAAAGACTAGTTTACTACTCTTTCCTAGTTTGGAAATTAGACAAAGTATTGAAGGAGGAGGTATGTGAATTGTTTATGAAAATTACTCAACCAAATCAAATTAATAATCCAAATATATTATTTTTTCAATACTACCATAACCTAATATCACTTTCCTTGAGCTTCCCCAGTTGTCTCATAACCATGGAGTCATTGTGAAATCCATTATCAATGAGGGTGTTGTGAAAGATGGTTTCCGGTGTCAAAGTTTTGAATCCTCTTTGAAATATTTTGGATAGTGTACCTAGTTTCTACAAAAAGATACATTATAGTTGTATCATAGCATGGTCCTTTCACATGTTCCTTAATACCATCCATTTAAGAAAAAATTTCATCCATGTCTTTCTATTATGATGACTCCTCTGAAGATGATTATGAGCAATATGAAGAAGAGTGTGAATGGTATGAGGAAGAGTTTCTATTTTGCAGCAATTATTAGAATTTCATAAGGGATGAGGGTTATTATTATGTCCCTATGTATTGTGAATATGTATGTTCCAAACCACCATGAGCTACTCCTATGAATGAATTAGAAATATTTAGAGAACATGTAAAATGTTTCCCCAACAATATCAAGCATATCTTTCTTTGATGGGAGAGGCACATAAGACCATTATTTTTGAATACTTTATTGATTGGGTGTTTGGATATAGGAATAATAGTTTTGATCTAAACTCATTAAGAAACAATCAGCAATACACAAGTTTGGAGGTGCATGAAAGGAGAAAAAATCAACCTACTTGTGAAAATAGCAGTTAAATATCCTTGTCTATAGAAGAGGAAATTATAATCAAGTTTGTGGACCACATGGTGCGGGTGTGGAATAATTTTTGGCCCAAAGAAGATGAGAGATCCTATACACACCATTAAAGTGAGAATAAGAGACTCATGAAGTGGAGCATCAATAACCTCCAGGTGATTGCAAAGAAGAACACGAAGAGGGAAGTGAAGACAATAACACAATTATTACTGATGAGGGTTGTGCAATTCAAAGAGAATATATTGATGGATGCTTTAACTATGAAGGATTACCTATTGATGGGTGATAAAACCTCTATTTTGGTGACATAGATATCACTTTTTAATATTTTTCTACAATTCAAATTTCCCATGAGCATGAAGATTAATACCTTGTGGTAGATAATGAAGAACCAAGATCAACTTCCCCATCACCACTCGAGCTTCAAGAAGTTGATCAAATCAAGAAGAAAAAATAAGAGGAGTTTAGCTCCCATGAACCATCCTTCATTATATGGATCTTGAATATTAGTGAAAGGAATATCTATCAGGTCCTTAGCATACTCCATGACACTCAAGAATTGGTGTCAAATTCTTGTTGGATAGTTTCTTGATTGGAGGATCCATCCTTCCTCGAAGACATGGAGAAAATTCAAAGAGAAATGTGAAACATCCAAGGTAATTTCATGTATTTTATTTTGGATAGAAACAATTTGGTTGAGCTTAATGAATGGTTACATGAATCATATATGAATATGAGCATGATGAGAGACAAGAACTTGCGTGGTGGAAGAGGAACTTGAGGTGCCTCTTGATACTGGTTACACACTTTTGGAAGAAGTGCATGATTCCACTACCTAGGAATCAACATATGAGGAAAGTTTCACATTTTTGAGGGAGGTTTATAATCCTACCCCTATGGAGCCTTCACATGATGAAAATTTTGCACCTTTTAATCATTTATGTGAGTTGGTTCTTTCTCCTACATCCCACAGTTCCATATTTTGCAGCATTCATCATAATGAAGTATGGGTGGAGTTTTCTTTTTTATGGTGCCACATGAGCAGTTTGAAATTCCTATCTCTCCTTTTTATGATGACATGACTAGAGAACCATATCCTTTACATTTGTAGGAACATCCTTTCTTACATTATGATGATACACATCTACATGGGTGCACCTATGATGTTCAATTGAGTCACTTGAAGACTCATGATTTTCCTTGCTCCTTGCTTAGTCCATTTAATGTTTAAGGAAATTCAAACAACACTTCGGTTGAGAGGTATATGATTGAAGAACATTAATATTGGAAGCAACATCCTTTCTTATTTCTTGATTATATAAATATTCATGTGTGTATCGATGAGACTTATTTGAGCTACTTGAAGTCTTCCTTTTTTCTTGGCTCCTTATTTGGTTTAGATTTTGGTGGAGGTTCATCATTCACTTCTTGGATGAAAGAACACATGGATGATTATTTTTATGCATATTACATTATCTTGGAGTAGAATTATAGGACATACGATCCTTGACTGTGTCATTGGAGCATATTTGATATAATACATGATGCTTGTGTGTATGGGCCATGTGATGATATAATTAATTGGGTGTACAATCCATTTCATAATTCGTTGATGAGGTACCTTCTTGATCTACATTTGTATGATTTTTTTTATGTACTTTCATGATCTATATTTTGTACTCATGATGTTTGGAAGGGTGCAATACAAGAAATGGAATCTTGGTATTGCTTGGTTTCAATTTTTGGGGAAACATGCAATATGGGATATTGAGTCACCATGTCACATCCCCTCCCATCCGAGAGGACGCGACCACAAGCTACTGCTATCATTTAAGTGGGTATATAAGCCCCATGAACATAATAAAAATGTATTGAACATAAAAAAATATATAGATGCAATATACAATAGAAGCAATTAAATTAATTCAAGCATCCGTCATGTTCATAATTCATTAAATAAACAAATACAGTTGTAGAGATTAAACACAAGAAATACTTATCCTGAGAAGAATCTTGTCCCACAACCAACTATGTCGCTCCAATGTTCCACCCAACCATAGTACAACGTGCTCCTCAATCTCTCAGCAACACTTCCACCCCCGAGCTAGGCACGATTCCCACAAGGAATAAGGGAAAAACATCAGGCTTACACATAGCCAAAGACATATCAAAATTCATCCAATCCAAAACTACATTTGGGTTTATTAGCTTGATAAGGAGGTTGAAGGTTGAATTACTAAGCTATTGAGACCAACCACAGAGCTATGGACACCTACAAAAGATCTAGTGTGGCTTCCTAAATACCTACCAACCCAACACAAGGAAGCATCGCCTTCTCTGCTACTCAGTCCCTCAGGATATGCCTTCCCTTTTAGTGCTCTTTAGGGTGGGAAAGAAAGAATAACCAGCCCCTCTTGATATCTCTTTGTGTTTCATTTCCACACTAATTTTATCAAGCTAATTCTTCCCTCTTCCACTCCAAACTAGTTCAGACCAAAGAAAAGGATGCACCCACAACAAAATCCAAGTTCTGGGCATGGAAAAAAACGTCATGGAGACCAAATTCGATAATGGTGAATGGGGAAAAATGACCCAGGATGAGCAATTCGTTTCAGAAACATTATATGGGCTTCATATGGGAAAAAAAGACACCTTCAATCTCCTAATTCATGGATCTATTCTCCCATGGAATGTGCATCACCAAAAAACAAAATTCCCCAACCGTGTGAAGGAGGAAACAATAGAAAAATTCCCAAGAGAGATCCCAGCCACTTCACATTAACAAAACAACTTCTCAGCCATGGGGAAAACAAAGGAAACTGCTTCCCATGTGAGGAAAAATTCCCAAGAGATCCAAAAATGCATGAGGAAGAGAGGACGTGAATGCATAATATAATGGGCATGCATTTTGGGTGTTAACTTTCCCCATAAGTCAAAATCAAATTTTCCAAAAACTGATGGCTTCTCAAATTCGAATTTGACTGCCATACTTTTCCCATCCCCATGCAATAACTACCTCAACCAATTTCTGGCAGAAATAAATGATTGGCACAAGAAGACAAAATGGGTAGTTGATAGTTTGATGGGTTTTCCCTTTGACATTTGGCTTTTCCCCAATGAATCAAGGTTTGAATATCCCCCCCCATTCATTAGGAAATCATGCCCCCATCTCTTTAATGTTGCATTGACATAACTGTTTGTGGGTATTTTAATTAAAGTGCATATTTACATGATGTCCAAATCATAATGTGCCTGGCTAGCAGGAAATACCATTGACATCGATTTTAATCGCTGAAACATAAATCGCTAAATCAATAGTGGGGATTTTTCCTTTAGCTCCACACCATGATTAATTAGAATATATACATCATATAAATTTTTAATGCAATAGGGATCAAAAGCGGGGTGTTACATTCCACTCCCCCTTCAACAACACTGTCCTCAGTGATTTACAAAATTGAACAAAAATGATACACTGGCACGGCCCTTAGTGCTCCACAGAATTGAAAAAAAATGGATGTGTCGATTACATGGAATCCTCCAACTCCCACGTAGCCTTGTCAGGACTGTAGTGTTCCCATTGCATTGTCACTTGTCCAACGGATCGATTCCAGAGCACTGTAACGCTTTTGTCGAGGATGTGCATTGGATCGGTTTGGAACTCTCCCTTGGGTTCCACCTGAATCACATCTCGATTTGTCACATGGTTAGGATAATGTACATATTTATTAAGCAAAGAAACATGAAAAACATTATGATCCCTAGTGCTAACAAGTAATGCAAGTCTATATGAAACTGGCCCTATTCTTCAAGCACTTCAAACAACCCATAGTATCTAGGTGAGAAGCTTGCATAACTTCCAAGCTTCAAGGAGCTCTTCCTTTCCCTCACTTTGAGGTAAAAATGATCCCCAACAATGAATTATCTATTCACCCTATGCTTATCTGCATAGCTTTTTTGTCTATCCTGGGCTTCTTTTAGGTTCTTCCTGATCTTTACAACCTCTTGCTCCATCTCCTTGAGCAATTCTGGACCAAGCAAAATCCTGTTCATGGGATTATCCCATGTCACAGGTGTCCTACACCTTCTTCCATACAAAGCTTCATGTGGACTCATCCCCAAGGATGCTTGCTATCCATTGTTATAAGAAAAATATACCAAGTGTAAATAATTTTCCCACTTAGATGGTTATTCCATCACATACATGTGAAGCATGTCTTCCAGCACTTGATTCACTCTCTCTGTTTGTCCATCAGTCTGAGGATGGTAGGTAGTGCTGAATTTCAACTTGGTACCCAAATTTGCAAACAGACCCTTCCAAAAATTGGAATTGAACTTAGGATCCCCATCAAAAACTATTTCCTTAGGAAATCCATGCAGTCATAAAATTTCCTTCATGAAAATATTTTCCATGGAATCAGTCTTATATGTGGACTTAACCGATATAAAGTGTGATGCCTTTGTCAACTTGTCCACCACAACCATGATGGAATGATCTTGCCTCCAAGTCATTGGAAATCCTATAATGAAATCCATGGAAATAACTTCCCATTTCCATTCTAGAACTCACAAAGGATGCAATAAACATGCTGGGTGTTGATGCTCAACCTTCACCTACTGATATTTTCATGCACTTAGAAATATACTCAGCAATGTCCTTTTTTGTTCCTAGCCAAAAGTACTGCTTTATAGCTGTAGCAATTGTTTTCTGATATCTTGGGTGACCAGAATATGGAGCTTGATGGATCTCATCCATAACCATTCTCCTCAAAATATACTACACTTGCAATATAAATTATGTTCTTATAGGTAATAAGTCCATCACTTCCAATTTATATCCCTCATACCTATTTTCTATTATATTTTAGACATTAAGCTAGCATTTCATTAGGATCTTTAACTCAGAGAACATCAAGCACATTAATCAAAGACAAGAGACAATGAACACAGTGTTTTTCCTTGAGTAAACCATAAATGGAGAAAACCCCGCAAATTCCTGAGAGATAGAATCAACACTAAAGTGAAACCAAAAACAATAAGATGATATCCTGACAGTAGTAACCTCTTTCTTTCTTGCCCCAATGTCTTTCTCTTCCTTAGCTATGCACTACAACTGAGTGTGGATGAGATGTGTGATAAATAGAGAGGTCACCTCTCTATTTATACTAATTCCTGACATGACTAAAACCCTACTAGGGATGACTTCACTAGGTGAGTCTAATAACCCTAGTGCCCCGAAACTGTGGGGAATTTAACCCTTAGATAATAGGAGGGTTACCCACAATGACTTGACATGACTTGTTTACATTATATATCCTCTTGATAGGAACATCGGGGCATGACATGACACAAGTACATCCTGGAATAAACATTGGGTTACAATAGATAAGCAATACAAGTGAATACATTTTGAAATTACAATTACATCAACACTCCCTCTTAACTAGGAAGGTATTCTCTCGACACAATTTTCATCACTGGTCTTCTTCTTTGGATCATCTTGTCATTTGCATCTTCAAGTTATCTTCATCTTCAAGTCATCTTCATCTTCGAATCTGGATCATCATTCGATCCAGATCATCATCACTGGATCTAGATCATCACTCGATCTGGATCATCTCTGGATCTAGATCATCCCTCGATCTGGATCATCTCTGCTGGATCATCAACACTGAATATTGATAGGTGCTATCTCATGATTCTTCTCATCACAGGAAGTTCTATAGAGCCAACCCTTTTTCATGCTAGATGTAGGCCTAGCCACCATGTAGGTCTTCTTCAGTGCTTATATCTAACACTTAGGTTAGAATGGCCTGCCCAGCACTTACATCTGATCATGTAGGAACTAATCCTATAATCTTATCAGAAAGGCAACACCCAGTGCTCACATCTGACCATGTGGTAACATAGCCCACAAACCTATCAGAAAGGCCCAGCACTCACATCCGTTCAACCAATGATCAGAATGGCCCAACAATTACACTTGGCCATGCGAGGAACAAATCCTCCATGCCAAAATCCTCTGCACTTACATCTGACAACCAATGTCAGAAAGGATATTGCACTTACATCCGTTTAATCAATGATCAAGAAAGGAACAACACTTACATCTACGCAACCAATGATCAAGAAATGCTCAACACTTAAATTTGTTCAACCAATGATCAAGAAAGGCTCTGCACTTACATTCGATACATGCGAGAACCAATCCAACATGCATGTTCGAAAAGGCGTGCACTCACATTTGATCTTGTAGGAACCAATCCTACAATCATATCAGAATGGCCCCCAGTTCCAGACTGAGCTACCTGGTAATTGACTAGGTGCCTCCATTCTCCTAGAGAATGGTAGTTTCCCTTACATTTGACCTACTTGTTAGAATGGCTAGCACTCACATCTGACATGGAAGGAACCAATCCTATAACCATGACAGAATGTCTCAACCCTTACATCTGACCTACTCGTCAGAATGGCTATGGATTCAACACTCATATCTGACATGGAAGGAACCAATCCTCTCACCATGACAGAATGGCTCAGCCCTTACATTTGACCATGGAAGGAACCAATCCTCTCACCATGACAGAATGGCTCAGCCCTTACATTTGACCATGGAAGGAACCAATCCTCTCACCATGTCAGAATGGATATGGGTCTCATCACTTTCCCTTGGAGGAAACCTTGATCTGGAGAACACCAAGATTCTCCCTGAAGTACTCGAACTTCACCCTAGCCAATGTCTTCATCAACACATCAGCTATCTGTTCCTCTGTCGCAACATACTGGAGCTTCACTGCTCCCTTCTACACCATATCCCTGATATAGTGATACTTGATCTCGATATGCTTCGACTTGTCATGAAACACTAGATTCTCTGGCAACTTGATGCAACTCTGGTTATCACAATGTATACAAGTAGCATCCATCTGGAGATCAAATAATTCACACAGTAGCTTCCGCAGCCATACTACCTCACAACTAGCTGAATAAGATACGACATACTCTACTTCAGCTGTACTTAGTGCCACATAGGATTGCTTCTTGCTAAACAAAGAGATCATACCTGATCCCATACTAAATCAACATCCTAAAGTGCTCTTCCTATCGATGGCATTGCCTATCCAATCTAAATCAACATAACCTTCCAGGTTAATATTCTGATTCACCTCGTACTTGAGCCCATAATCAATTGTACCCCTCAGGTACCACAGAATATGCTTTGTAGCAATCAAGTGAACATGTATCGAATATGTTAATAATTGGCTCAAGGTATTCACATAAAATCAAATGTCTGGTCTTGTGTTCGTCAAGTACATCAAGGACCCAATCATTTGATGATACATTGTAGCATCAACCGCTTCTGATGAAGCATCACTCAATAGCTTCAGGTTAGATTCCATAGGTGTGGTCATGTCCTTGTAGTCCATCATCCCAAACCTCTTCAAGATCTCTACTGCATACTTCCCTTGTCCGAGGGAGATTCCATCAGTATTCTGCCACACCTCCATTCCTAGAAAATAATGCATCATACCCAAGTCCTTCATTTCGAACTCGGCAGCAAGATTTCTCTTCGTATAAGAAATCAACCCATCCATACTTGTTACAAATAGATCATATACATATAGTAGAAGCATCACTGGGTTTCCATCTTGAACCTTGTAGTAAAGGTTGGAATCTGCTTTACTCTTGGTAAAGCCCAAACCAGATAGAAAGTTATCAATTCTACCGTACCATGTCATGGGTGTCTATTTCAAACCGTATAGGGCTTTCTTCAATATGCACACATGAGACTCCCTGTCATGTGTCTCAAAACTAAGTGGTTGTTCTACATACACTTCCTCTTCCACTACACCATTCAATAAATCAGTCTTGACATCCATTTGGTGTATCTTCCATTTCATTACTATAGCCAAAGCAAGTACCGATCTGATGGAAGTGTATCTGGCTACAGGTGCAAAGGTTTCTTCATAATCTATTCCTTTTTTCTGTGAGAAACCATGAGCCATAAATCTTGCCTTATATTTCTCTATGCTACCATTTGCAGCATGCTTGATCTTGTAGATCCATTTGGAAGTTACAACCAACTTCGCTTTTTGTCTTGGGACAACATCCCAAACATCATTCTTCATGATCAATTGTACATGCAAAATCACTCACAAAAGACACTGAATATGGAGCTGAACACTAAACTATATTAAATCAGTGTACAATAGCCAACCCTGTAACATGATAGGTTGCTGCAATAAATAATTACATAAGGGATTTGAATGCATGTGGAGTCGATTCGAATCTAGTCAAAAGCAGGCTTACTATAATTAAGCAAATCCCCCATAGGTGCATAAAGTAGTTTCCAAATTAGTCAAGGAGATCACGAATTGGAAAAGGCACTTAGGCAAGCTAAAAGGTGATGGAAGGACAAATCATACATGCTTTTCATAGGAGAAAAGAGTGGAGGATGTGGAGGACAAAAAACTAGTTAACCTCGCCTAGTCAAACTTTCCCAATTGCCTTAAAGCACTGAAAAAGCAGGAAATAAAGCAGAAAAAGCAGAGGGGCGCCTAGGAGGCCAGGAATAAATTAGATTTGATTCCTTGAGGTTTCCCAAGTGCTCCATGAGTCAATATAGGAAAGTTTGACCACTATGGATAGGTAGATGACAACTTGCATAAGGTGGAATCATGAAACTAGGCAAATAAGACAAAAATGATTAATTTAATGTGTAATGTAGCTAACTATGGGTTGATTATTCTAACACCCCCCCTTAAGGTTGAATT
>LPNX010539935.1:33579-186498 GCA_001517045.1 Pseudotsuga menziesii | reverse complement strand
TTCACTATAACGCTAGCACGTTTTTGTTCACTATAACGCGAGCGCGTTTCAAAATTCTATGAGCGGGAATATTTTTTTGAATTCAAATAAAACGCGCCATGTCTTTTAGAGTCAAAACCAATCTGAATCACTTGGTCACATGTCAACCTTAATCCTATGTGTATGGTTTGGTGTTTGCTTCGGTAATACCAAACCTGTGCTATGGTAATCATGAACCAAAGCTAATTGGGTGTTTCTTCCAGTTTCTAAAGAAACCTGTGTTTAACCACTCTTTATAGTATGCTACACACAATCATTTTTGACGAAATCTTAAACACAAATATGGTTTTTTTAACAGATTACAAATATGTAACTTTTATTTAAAATTATTAATTTTTCATGTTTTTCTTCAAATTCTTTTCTCTCTTACCTCCTTAACTCGTGAAACACACTGTTAGTGTTTCTTCTATAAATTTTTCAATTCTTGATCACTTCAAACAAAAATTGTATGGTGCACAAGTAGACACTAGCCTCTACGTTCTGTCAAAACCCCATTTCATGATTTTTGCATTAAGACCTTCAAAGGCTGCACCCACAAAACACGTACCATTTTCGAGGTTTTCTCACTTAGACAATTATAAAAATATTATAAAATTACTAATTTAATTTTCAAAAAATAATGCCACACTAGTGCTATGGTTTCTCTGCATGGATGTCAATTTTTGTAGCTTGATTTGATCGTTTAGGCCCTCAAAGGCTGCACCCACAAAAACATATACCTTATAATTTACGTGAAAAATAAAAAGTGCCTGTTAGGAAAAATGAAATTTGACATAGCTATGCAAATTTTCGATACATAAAAGTTATATATTCGAAAAGGTGATTCAATTTCCTACATTTCATGTTTTTTACTCAATACAAGATATTTTGCATAAGTATCTCAAAAAATCCAAGTAAGTTGAGGGATGCCTGATTTTTCAGGTTTCTATTGCATCTAACGCGCCAAAAAGGTCCCTCATCTTCTTGCACAGGCCCACTCCTAACATTCCCCCATTCCCACATTCACTCCTAACATTGCACCTATCAAAACATTCACTCCTAACATTACCCCATTCCCACATTCACTCAGAACATTAACATTCCCCATATATTCATTCTTAACATTAACATTCCCCATATATTCATTCTTAACATTAGATTACACCTATCAAAACATTCACTCCTAACATTGCAACTATCAAAATATTCACTCATAACATTAACATTCTCCATATATTCATTATTAACATTAACATTCCCCATATATTCATTCTTAAAATTAGATTGCACCTAGATCAAAACATTCACTCCTAACATTCTCCCATTCCTAACATTCACTCCTAATATTGCACCTATCAAAACATTCACTCCTAACATTCCGCCATTCTCATATTCATTCCTAACATTAACATTCCACATATATTCATTATTAACATTAACATTCCCCATATATTCATTCTTAACATTAGATTGCACCTATCAAAACTTCATAACATTTCTATCACTCTCAACTTCTCAACAAGAAACATACATAAATTTAATAATTTGCATACATTCATATATTTGCACCTATCAAAACTCCCTAGCATTCCTAACCTTTACATGTACATGTATATAATCCAAAAAACAATATCTAAGGTCAATGCACATTTATATAATCCAAAAAAACAATCATGAACATGTGACTTCAATGTACATGTATATAATCCAAAAAAACAATCATGTACATGTGAGTTCAATGTACATGTATATAATCCAAAAATTATGTACATGTGAGTTCAAAGTACATGTATATAATCCAAAAAAACAATCATGTACATGTGAGTTCAATGTACATGTATATAATCCAAAAATTATGTACATGTGAGTTCAAAGTACATGTATATAATCCAAAAATTAAGCTTCTTGATGTCCAAATCAACTACAATATATATATCTACATAAAAAGAACAATATAAATAATTCTCTAAATGGAAGTCCACCACTATCCTCGACTAGGGTCTTCCCTTGGACTCATTTCCCTTAGACTTGTAACAATATGCAACATGTATAAAAACAGATTATGAATATCATAAATTATTTAAAGAGCTTTAAACCAAAATCAAAACATTAAAACATTAAACTAATATATTGAAGAACAATTCAATTATTAACAAAATTACCTACAATTCTCTATCATCCAACGTAGTTTTCTCTTTGCCTCTAAAAGATGGAGCAAACCCAAGCTACAACATATATAAAAACAATTTATAAATCTTACAAATTATTTAGACTATTTTAAACTAAATTCAAAAAGATAAAATATTAAACTTACAATTCCAACACTATCGTCCAATGGAGTCTTTCCTTTGCCTCAAAAAGATAAAAGAGACCCAAGCTTCAACATATATAAAAGCAATTTAAAAATGTCAAACATTATTTAAACTATTTAAACATATATATCAAAGAACAATTCAATTATGAACAAAATTACCTCAGTGCCAATATCCACATCCATCAAAGAACCTAGATCTTCACCTCCAATTTCAATATGCTCTCTTCCCTTAAATTTTAAATTTTATTAATAAATAAATCATAATAAAAACAAAAAATATTAAACTTAGCAATTAACTTAAAAAAAAAAAATTAGCTCACAATAGATGGAAAATCATCTACAAAGTTTGAATCTAATAAAAACTACATAAATAAGTCAAATTAACAATAAAATACATAGTTAAATTTTAAAAAAAAAACTTTCAAAAATACATATAAATATGTAATTTTAAATATACTTCTCCAATATGATCTTCTACATTTCTAGCATTTTGAGTAGTGGAGACTCTAAAATTATGCTCATTTAACAATCGAGAAAACTAAAAACAATAAACATTTACGTAACGTATTTATTAATATACATCAAAAAGTAATTTATCATACATAGATATAATGTAACAAAAAGTTTAATTCAAAATAAATAAATAAAATTAATAGATTGAAAGTACACAAACCTCTCCTATACTTGATGTGTCATTAGATATTCTATCCAAAGCTATATTACGACAAAGCTTGGCATAGGCCTTTAGATATTCAATGCACATACAATCTAACTCATCATTTGTTCTATAAACAATTTTTTTTCGAATAGTGGCTCGAGCCCTCTCTCGACTCAATCCAACATCAAATCCTACAAATGCTGAAGTCAAACCTTCGACAACATTATGCCTTGCAGTTGTCCTGACTTGTGATGTGGGCTGCATCTCTGATTTGTAAGTCACAAGCCTAGGTGGACGAGATATCAGAGCTGGAGGCTGAAGAGTACTAGGATCTCTAAGGGCACCTTTTCAATTGCATATCCTCCCCTTTCCAACTCCATAAAACTCGAAATGAATATACCAGTATAGTCTGACTTCATTCGTAAAAAAAACTCAGCATAAAAAAATCTAGCAAAATAATTAGGAACCTCATCATTCCATGGGAACCGATCATATAAAAAATGTGCAAGTTCAGGGTGCTTAAAATATTGCACTTTCAATGCTTTCCGATTTAGGCTCTTTTTGAAGTTGAACATTGAGTTGACCTGTTCTCTAGTAACCCTCTCCTTCACAACAACCCACTTGTCTGGACCCATCACTTCTGCCTTTCTTCTTTGCATCAAGGCAACAAAACCATTTGTTGTTGGTCCAAGATCCCCATATACCTCAATGAATTTTTGTAAAAATTGCAAAACCATCTCTATACTTTGTTTGCTCTCTAGAGCAAGATCGTTTTGAAACTTGTCATAGTGAGCCCTACAACTTTCAAGGGTCATTTGTTGAAGACCATTTTCCCATGGAATCTCCTCCGGTAAATATGATGGATAGGTTGTAATGGGCGTACAACCTTCAGCTAGCTGGACATATTGCGTCCTTACTCGACCTTCTCCACCCTATGTAGGATGACGAGCCTCTTGCGAACCTTGCTTTGCTTCCATACTTGTCTCCCGTACAAAAGGACGAGATCCACGTTCACCCATAGATGTTAAGGGGAAATCATCTCTACCACTATCGCCACGTCGATGATCAGATGAATGTGAACTATACAATAAGCTTGAGTCCCGAGGTGAAGTCGATAATCTTCGATTTTCATTTCGGACACCAACTCCCAAAGAATGTGATGACCTCCTACGCTTCTGTCTCAAAGGATGCTCTCTTTCCATTGGATATGATATCTACAAGTTTACACAAATATCAATTTCTACATGTTAATTAATCAACTTCAAAGACCTTGCTACTATTAAAACTAAGATTTCAATGACATATAAATAGAAAAACAAAGGGGGTATGGAGAAATAACACATATAAAGACGGTGAGGCTTCTTTGTGATAAAGAAGATCCCTTAATCCACTAAATACACTGGTATATGATGGTTACTACGCACACTGTATAACGTTTTGACCCCAGCACCTGCCATAAACTTGTTTTGGTTCAAAGGCCAAGCTTGAAACATAGAGTAATTTGAAGCCAAATATGTTGATCCATTAAATAATTTTGGAAGTCGAGAGGTGAAAAATGCTGGGAGATAGTGTGTCAGGCCTGAAGTTCGAGAACCGTAATCCCTCAATCACTAAGGACCTAACCTTCTACATGTTAATTAATCAACTTCAAAGACCTAGCAACTATAAAAACTAAGATTTCAATAAGGATCTAGATATCACTAATATTATCTAATAGTTATTTAAATGATTAAAGCTAATTTATTATATGTTTCCATTTGATATGATATCTGCAAGATTACACAAATCAACTCATATCATATTCAAATTGTACATGTTAATTCCTCATCTTCAAAGACCTACCCACTAAAAAACTAAGTTTTTAATAAAGACCTATATGTCCTCAACAGTATCTAATATATCAACTCATAACATATTCAAATTCTGCATGTTAATTCCTTAACTTTAGAGAACTAGCTCCTATAAAAACTAAGTTTTTATTACCTAGATGTCCCTAATATTATCTAATAGTTCTTAAAATGAAAATAGCTACACTATTGTTGGATGTATGAGAAATTAACATAGCAATCTCTGTGTTTTTTTATGTATTTTAGATTTTAAAAATTAATGGAAACAATATCATCAAATATGAAATTAAAGCTACATTTCTTTATGTCAACTACAAAAATTTTCATTATTCCATAAAATCATAAAAATCCCTTGTGCTAAGTAAACTGATCAGAGTCAGAGTTGATGAACTCTGCATAGACAGAGTTCCTCAACTCTGTCCACATGGACAGAGTTATGTTCATCACTCCATGTGGACAGAGTTCATCGACTCTTCCCATGGACAGAGTATTCATTCATGAACTCTGTACATAGACAGAGTATTCATTCATGAACTCTATCCATGGACAGAGTTGATGAACCAATATCTTCCTTATAATACCTATGAACTAACATTAAAGTTTTAAAAAATGCACAATATCCTAATATAATAGTAAATATAAACTGATAACTAATAAGCATTATACAAGTTATATGTTTCTTTTATGATTTAGATTAAAAACACATAAGATCAAACAAACTAGTAATAAAAAAATTTGATGTTTTATGTGTAATAATGTTTTTTTGTTTCTGATTTATATAAAACATACTAAAATATGTTTTGCTAAGTAAAGTTATCAGGGAAAGAGTTGATGAACTCTGCATGAACTACGTTTTGCTAAGTATAAAATATAGTCTAAGGCAAGTGCAAGTACTTACCTACTCTATAGACAGACACTACTGCTGGCTACTAGCTACCTAGTCGTTATAGAGTTGTTAGTGAGAGCATCACTATTAAATATAGATAGAGCTTCTATTTCTTCAACTGAAATTATATGTATTTCGGTAGAAAGATCAGAGATAATTGAATATACTGTTATTATACTCAGCATGCTATGATCTCGAAGATTTGGGGGTTCAAAAATATCGTAGGTGAATCATCTAGGTCATCCATGAATCTCATAGGTAGAAAGTATTTCTAGATTATTCTACGTTGTAGTCTTGATCGAACTGACATAATCTCGTAATAACTATATGGCATTCCTTGTCTTCTCTTCGTTTCTCAGCTTTAAATACTTCAACTTCCCTTCTTCTAGGATTTGGAGTGTTTACAATGAATTATATATCCTAGTTCCTCTGGTTGTATAAAGCAATGAAGAGTAAGGGTAGTGAATCAACTGACTGCTATCAATCGGCTATTGTGATTTCATGGATTTATCACATCAAATGGCAAGGACATATAGATTTCAACTTGGACTAAGGAGAGCATATAGGGACTGACTACATACACCTATGGATTCCCCCCCATTAGTCTAGCCTATCCCTATCGTTTTATGTTACACTTATGGTTGTTTTGGTCTCCATCCCCATAAGAATATAAAGTGATTATTTCTTTCAACTTGCCTTTCTCTATCTAACCTTTTCTCTCTATGTTTCGGAAAAGCATGAAATGGCAATGGAACTTAATGCAATGCATCATGGACTAAGATAATCATAAAGTGCCATGGGACTTATACTTCGGCTAGTAGTTGTGTGGACTAAAGCAAGTAGTAGAGCTTATGGAAAAAACTATATAGTTATTACACTACAGCTGAAGTTGTAACTCACGCAAGACATGAAATGAAAAGTTTTTGAAATCATGTCCCGTACCAACAAAAAAACATACAGAAATAAATTATTTACTTAGGGAGTTGATCAGCTCTGTTCATTTGGACAGAGCTTTTCAACTCTGTCCAAATGGATAGAGTTGTTCACAACTCTGTCCATTTGGAGAGAGTTCATCAACTCTGTGTAAATGGACAGAGCATATCAGCTCTTCCCATTTGGACAGAGCTGCAACCTGTGTAGTCTTAAATGTCATTTAGAGATGCTACATACTACAGTTGCATTAATGGTGACATGAATTAATCATTTCATAACCCACCAAAACCCCCTAAATTATATATTTATATGAATTTACTTCCCTCCCACAGATACCTTACCCTACGTAGAAACACCCCTTGCTCTGCGGTCCATTAACTCCCTAGCTCCCTTAGTTTCCATGACATAAAACATCAAATTTTCTGACACCCCCAGTTCTGTCCATTTGGACACCCCAACCATGGATCGTTTCTCTGGTGGAGTTATTTAAGCCTACATAACCATGGATTCTTTTGGACAGAGTTGTCTAAATATTCTATAAATTTTCATGTACATAGAGAATAAGAATAAGCTAATTAAAAAGTTATGGATTTTTTTGGACAGAGCTGTCTAAATATTCTATAAAATTTCATGTACACAGAGAATAGGAATAAGCTAATTAAAAAATATAGAAAAAGAAAAAACATTAACAGATTTCAAGTTTTATGTTAAATTTTGTTTAATTAAAATAATTTAAAATAAGTATTACACTTAAAGCCAAATTCAAAATCTAAGATCTTATATCAATAGTGCTTCATATGTTCTTTTAATTTTTTTTGCAATCAGCTATGTCCAAATGGGCAGAGCTGTTCAACTCTAATTACAATACTATCTTTCAATAATAGCTTAATGGTATAGCTCTGATAAGAGTACTCATAATGATGAGTTAACAAAGGTTACTGTGGTTCTTATTCAGATATCACTATGACAGTGCTTTTATTATGCTTACTTTACTAGTGCTGTAATACCATAACAAGTGAACATGACTAGTGCATTGCTTATAATTGAATAGATATGGAAAAAAACTCTACATGCTTTATCATAGTTAAAACCATTGCCTTTATATTACATAGTATTAGCTCAGTACTTATTATTACTTGTAACATAGGATTCTAACCTTTATTATGCAAATACAAGTAAGCTATCTGTAATCTAAGAGTTAGACAAGCTTTATATAGAGATCTAATCCAGTCATTGAAGTTTCATATAACAAAGATTGAATAGTCCAAATGGGTAGAGCTCAATGTCTACCAAATTGCAAATGGAACTATGGCTGGTTGTTCCCATATTACAAATGAAACTACTATAAACACAAATTTTTACCATATTAATTACTAGTCACAAACACAAATTACTATAAACACAAATTATATGATGATTGACCTTTTCAATAACAATCATTTACCTCATAGTCAAGGGGTAGCACAGCAACATCACACCACAAAAATACCACGTACACCTCCACAAACAGACCTCCACACCAAATAGACCTCCATGATCGACCTCCATGAACAGACCTGCACGCCGAGAGGAAACCAGATAGGTAGAGGTGTGACAGGATGGCGGATGCACACGTCAAACAGCTGGGTGACGTGGAGGGGGATGACAATCAACGACCAACCAATCGGGTGGCGATATGATACGAGATAGGTGGCGAGACGAGATGGGTGGTGGGAGGAGCAGGATGACGACAAATAGCTGTAGGCGAAAGCAACGGAAATGAGGCCGCAACTGATCTTATATGGTAAAAAATTATTCGGCCGACTAATTGTTCAGCCAAATAGTTATTGAAATGCCGATAAAAATTCCCAGTTGGCAATCCGTTCCATCATTTTAAACGGTTATCGTTAAAGTTTATTCCACCGAATAAATGATTCGTTATTCAGCCGAATAATGTCCGCTATGTTGTTTGGGCAACCGATTCTCATGGAAGTGTTACCCAACTTTGAGTTTTCACCCTCATTAACTATAAGTTATCCATGCATTGCTACCAGTTATCCATTCATCACCTAGTTACCCGTTATTTTTAATATTCCTTTTTTATAATTGTTTATTTCGAATTTTGAAAGAGTGCCATAGAATCAATATTGAATGTACACTTGTCTCATCCTCCTCAGTAGATGAAAAATCATAAGTCGTAATCTACCCCAAATCTGCAAAAAAAAGGATTACCAATATAACTATGTAGATTGGAAACACACCAAAAGTTATATTAAAAAAAATAGACAATACCAATTATATAAATTGAAAACACACCAAAAGTCATATTAAAAAAAAAACAACACATGCAACATATACCAGATAAAAAAAACAAATTTAACAATGATTATAAAAATAACTAACCTCAAAACAAATTGTCATGTAGATTGAAAACACGCCAAACGTTATATTAAAGAAAAAATAGACAACACGAGTCACGAGTTATATTATAGAAATAAATTTTAAAAAAAATATAAAAAAAAAACTAAAAAATTGTTGTCAATTATGTAAAATAGAAACACACCAAAAATTATATTAAAAAAAATAAACAACAGATGTAACGGATAAAAAACAATTTTAACAAATCAAATTGTTTATCTATGAAGAAATTATAATTATTGAATACATAAAATCATTGAGAATGGGTTGTAGAAGTTTATATAATCATTGAGAATGGGTTCTAGAAGTTTATAGAGTCCTGGCCTAATCGATCCAAAAGCACATAGTCTATAATTTTTTTTGGAATACGTTGATTTTTTGAGCATGAATGGGTTGTCTAAGTTTATATAATCATTGAGAATGGCTTCTAGAAGTTTATAGTTTGTAGAATAAGAAATCTAACTAGTATGGGTGATCAATCCACTATAACATCTAATTCTAGTGGTTGAGATATGTTTGACATTGAATTCATACCAGAAAATAAGTTAATTAGTGTAATTTCATTTATAGCAAACAATTTATTCATATATATTTTCCCCATCATAATATGAACTTAATTACCAATTGATAGTGTATTGTGGCATGCATCAAAATCCATTATAGGAACTTCATCTATAAGTTGATGAGGTTCTTCAACATCCATAGCTGACCTATTTAGAGGTTGAACATCTTCATGATAAAGGGAAATATCATAAAATAAGAATTTTTAATTTCAATTATCAACAAACTAGAACAATGTAAAAAGACAATGTAGTTACCGTATAGTTTTATAATCATGACAAATTTTACCAACCTAGAGTGTTGATAAGTCTTTTACAACACCTCTTGAAATATTCTTCTCGGTGTATGTTCTCAAAAACATAGGCCAATTTACACTTTTGCTCCCACATTATAAATTGAATAATTCTGCATCTGTCATAAATGGAGAGAACCATTCTACCTTCCTGTACAAAAATTTTAGTAACATTTTCCCAAAACAAAATATTTCTTTCATTCTTCAAGGGATGTTTATTCCTCCTTGAAACACCAATCAACTCTAATAAAGGAAAGGGATTCACATTGTCATTATCTTCCTTTTTTTCATAAAACATATCCATTGTTTGACTTATTTCAATTTCATCACCTTTTCATTGTTGATGTATACCATGCAACACAATGATGGTATTTGATCTGTCATACTCATGTTTTTTTTCTTGAATAGGTTGAAATATCCAACTTTAAAAGAATATTCTTTGATTGTATTTTTGGAATACATCTTAACTACGACAATAACCAAATGGAATTTATTGGATCATTTATAAAGACACAAACACATCTATATTGGATTTTTCCCTGTATGTTGACCAACTCTATTAAACCATCACAACTCCAATCAGTGACCACATTACATAAATATACCAGAAATAAATCCATTTCCAATGTCATCATATCTAGTCATAAGCTTTCTAGTGCATGCTTCAATGAACGTATAAAAGACGAAACATGGTAGGATTTTGGAATGGATCCCCTTTCAACACCATTCCTTTGCGCTATATAGATATTTGATATGTCCTTAGATGGTTTTAGAACATTTTGATCATCATAATTAACCTTTATTTTTTAATTCTTTTTAGTTGATTGTTTAGGTTCATCATTATCATCTATCTCTTCGGTTTCATCGAGTTTATCACCAAGTTGTATGATGTGGTTCGATTTGTTGTTGTATACCTAGAGTGTATTTCTTGCATGTACATTGAAATATCTATGGTTTTGAGAATCATTATGTTCCATGTATCTGGATGCAACTCTACAAACATGTCTATGTTCCTTTATCCTCTTCCAGTATCTACTTAATCTCTATGCTTCCATCCCTTTTATTATTGAACTACTTATCCATACATTTCCTTCTATTATTGAAACTGCTAAGTGATCTAGTTATTTATCCTCCATTCCCCTTGTACACCCAAACAAATTGCTATGTATTTAGATGTACTATTGAGAGTGAAATATGCTTGTGATGCCTTCTTAGGTTAACATGCTCGACCATCATTTTTATAAAGGTGAAAAATGTGTATCCATTTATTCCATATTTGATGAGGGAGACACACTAAGGTCAACTTACCCTTTATACTCTCATCCTTATCTCTTTCAAAAATGCTCTTACATTTTTTCTCAAACACCTGCAAGGTAAATAATAAATATGGGAAAATTAATTTTTTAGAATATTGTAATTAATTCAATTCAAGTACACAAACTTACCATCCATTGAGAATAAGGTTTGCTACCCCTCCCAATACCCTTTGGATCACCAAATAGTATCCTAGTGGTACGTATATCTCAAAGTTTGTGCATTATATCACGTTTGAGCCCATGTTTTGTTTGCCTCATTTTGTTGCTTCCAAATATTTAGGGTTGTAGTCACAAATGTGGCAAGGTCTACACTTTGAGCCATCTTCACTCTTAATTGATCATGGAGACTACTATATACTTTATTTTTCAATATTTCCTAAGAATCATTGTGTGCTTCCCATCGAGAATAAAAAAATGTACATCTTTGCTTGAAACGTCTTCCTCTGTGACCAATTCTACAAAGATGAATGACGTTCTGGCACCCCCTTATCTACAAGGTATGAATAATCAATATCTTTGCAATGTGTTTGGATTTGCTACCCTCAACTATATCAACTCAAGCACTCAATTCTTATTTATTGATCTGTATTTGTAATATTAAGGTTCCATGTGACATTTTTAGAAACCAATTTAGAAAACTTTTTGATCTAATAAGAAACTGGATTCACTTCTTTTGTTTTCACCCCCTGTTTTTGGAAATATTTTTCCTATTTTCTCCATCTTGGCCTCAACTAGAGTTTGTCAGAAATATTTTAAAATGAACCATTCCATATCCTTGTCCAAACTATGTGCATACCAGCGCCTCCAGTATGTTAGGTTCACACCGCAATTTTAATTGAGCTCCTTCCTAATACCAATCTAGTGCAAAACAAATGCTATTTGTTTTTTAAGGTATACGCCATTCAAAATATTTTGTATCCCATCATCTGTTGCATTACTACGTATTAATATGTCTAAATTATTTCCATAGTTAACCAACTTCCACCCATACATGTATTCTCACACATATTTCCTTCCCACAGTGGCTTTGCATATGGTGTTGTTGATATAATATTTCCTTAAAGGTCCATTGTTTTGAAACACAATATTTAACATTGGAATCATTTTCCTCATCATCTACAATTGATTCAAATAGAATCAAAAGTTCATTTTCATTCACAATTGTTGAATTCAAAACGATTCCTACACGTGTCACTGCATCCCCCATCTTAGTGTGAACATACATGTTTGTGTAACCATTCTTCTGATCTCAAATCTCTATAAGACATTTTAAATCTGACTCTTCTAAAAGGATTTTCAAAGATTCTTGAATCCTATGTATAAGAATATAAGAGGACCCCAAGTGTTCCATTGTAACTCCTGCATGACATTTGATTATAAGACTACTTAGTGCAAATATAAAATGATAAACATATGATGGTACAACACTATATAAATACAATAAATTTACATGGAAGTTACTAAATACTTATATAATTTGCATAATCATTGGAAAATGAAGCACATGAACTTAATTTTGCATCGATGGAAACTATTGTTTGTTAAATTATGCTTTAAAAAGTATGGAGCATAGAAGGGAAATGGTCAAGGAAACTAAATTAATTTCATAAAACAAAAAAAATCTATATATGGGTTATTGTGATAGCTAGGAAAGAAACAAACAACAAACCTGTTGAAAAAGAACAACTGAAATTGTGACCCATTATCACTTTATAAGGTGTATTTTATACTTAAATGATGGGTTTGTGAACCCAATGCTCCACATAGCCTTAAACGACTAAAAAAAAGAAGAAAATGGTGTAGTGCACCACAAACTCCCAACCACACAATTTCAAATAGGAACTTATAATAATATAACAATGCAGATAATTCCCCAAATCGCATAGTAACAATATTAGTGCGGCCCATTATAAATTGTTTTGCATAAAAATGACGCATAAATTGTCGACAACACATAGCCTTTGGGTATTGAATTAAGGTTTTCTATGTTTGATTACTATTTAGGAAATGTTTGGTATTATTGTATCAGTTTACAATGACTCTTTATGTGTACTGGAAAAATTATCTATAATGAACATGTATCATAGGTGCAAATGACTATATATTCAATAATATTTAATGCAAAAGTCTATTTTTCTTATGAGGGTTGATGGACCCTTTGTTTTGGTATTCAATTATCAATAGGGTCTGAATTTTTCCCTTCCACCTTAAGTGTTTCTCTTAACTTATTGATCTATTTGATCGTGACACCCATAAGTTGGGGTTAACTAAATTGTGTCAATCTAGGAATATTTTGGAATAGATGACAATGTTCAATCAATTAGATATCTACACATACGAATTATTTGATTCTCTATTTTCTATAATGTTTCATCAGTGACTTGAAAGAGATAATTTTTACACATGTCCTCATGCAATGATGGGGTCATTGCTATCGGAGTAGCGAAACAAATTCCACTTAGAAATCTCTCTCCTTGTTACTCATATTTCAAAAGTGTGAGGAAGGGATAGCATAATTATAATAGGATGAGAAAGGTCCAATGTTGGCACTCACCTTCTAAAAGGGTTTCCATGCTACTCATTTGAATGTAACAAGCATGGAAAAGGATAGTACTCGTTCACTCTTCCTCACTAAAATTAAAAGAGTTTGAGAATGGAAACATGCTCCTTCTCCTCCTCTTCCATAACATTACTTCCTCATAAGTAACGATGCCACTTCACCTTCTCCTCACCATTCTAACCATAGAAGGGTGGGAACGGTCCAGTGCTCCTTTTCCTCCTTAAAATGACCTCCCATTCGATTTTATCTCATTCACATATGAACCTCATAGGGTCTCCTTGTAAATATAATTTTTGTGGCATTTTTTTTTGGTTCAATGTAAAAGGCCCTTGACATATTACATAATTTCCTACCTACATTTCACCATGGACTATGGGCCTGAGGGTCACAATTGGAGAACCATTTTAAATAACCATAAGAAAACATCACAGTGTACTGTGGAATCCCAAGTGAACAATAGTGAAAAATAACTTACCATATATGACCACGGATATTGCCAGTGAATAGCGCCATGGTCATATCCATGCAAAAAATTATAAACCTTGCTGCATAAATTTCTCACATTTCCTAGCCTCTTGGGTGCAAACTTATGATAATTACTTTCATATGTCCTAACCACTCTTCCTCAACAATCTAACCATAAAAGGGTGAGAAAGGGCACAGGCTCCTTCTTCTCCAGTTACTCAAATTTCAAAAGTGTGAGGAAGGGAAATGTGATTAGAATAGGGTAAGAAAGGTAAAATATTTCCCCTTTCTCCAATAGTCTAAGGGAGTGCCCATGCTACTCATTCAAATGGAACAAGTGTGGGAGAGGACTAGTGCTCCTAGACTTTTCCTCCTAGACCAAGAAAAAGGCTTAAACACTCACTCAAATTATAATAGTTTGAAAATGGTCCCATGATCCTTCTCCTCATATGTCCTAAACTTTCTCGTAGGAAATTAAGACCACTCCACCTCCTCCTCATCACTCTAAGCACAAAAGGTTGAGAAAGGGACATTTCTCCTTCACCTCCTCACTCAAATTTTACAAGTGTGAGGAAGAGATAATTTAAGTAAAATAGGATAATAAAGGGCCAATGTCACCGCTCCTCCCAAAATTTTGAGAGATTTCCCATGCTACTCTTTAGTAAGGAACAACAGTGTGAAATGACCAATGCCCCTTGACTCTTCCTCCCAAAAATTACCAAATCCAGAAAAAGGGTCAGGTTCTCACTCAAAATACAAGAGTTTGAGAAAGGGCTAATGATCCTTCTCATCCCAAAATTCTAAGAAGATTACTTAACCAAAAAATATCCATTCAAATTCCACAAAGGTAATTCAAAATTCCAAGAAGGAAAAGCTACACATGGATTTACAAGTTACACGTGTACTAGCTAAAAATAATTAGTGAGGGTGCATTTGTGTTAGTGGGGGTTACAAAACAAAGGTTTACCTCCCAAAACCACCAAAGGGAACCTTCAACAAGTGGAAACCATCAAGCCAAGATGAAGGTGTCAAAATTTCCAGGAATGTCTCCATTCCCTCTCATGCTATGGATCAAGGCCTCTCATATTCTTTTGTGGTTTTTGGTTTTCAAGTTGTTTTAATTAAATAATTATTTACAAAAATAATAATAATGTCTCTAGGTCCTTAAGCACCCTTTTCCTAGAACTTAGTGCCACAATAATAATCATTACCACATATTACATTGTCCAACGCTTAACATTTGGGATATTACAACAAGCTATGAAGGAGTTGCGGTAGGATGAAATGGTGTTGAAGGAGCATACATAGGGGTATAAGGAGAGGATTTGATTGGATAATTTTGTTTAGGATGCTTGTGTTCATACTAAGGGTTTGATTTTATCTCACAACCTTTTGATTCTTTCCATCATGTTTCTCCTATAAAAGCATATTATTAATTATTATGTAATTTCTATCTATCAAGTATTAAAAGAAATATAATTTGAATTTTTTTTATATTAAATTTTTTATATATTAAAAAAATTTAAACTTCAAAATATTTTATCTTGTTTCAATATTTAAAATCAAATCAACATAATTTATTAGATTTAAGATTATTATTATTATTTTTATATTTAAATTGACAACATTTGCATTTCAATGATAACAACATTGTACACAAACTTTATAAGAAATAGTTATGGAATGGAAGACAATTTAGGATCAAATTGTTGAGAAATAGTTATGGAAAGGAAGACAATTTGGAAAAAAAATTTATTCCTCATATTCTTCTAGTTCAACCTATTCAAGTGTGAGTTATCTAGATGCCTGCTACATGTTATCACGTACTCTTTTTGCTATCCATTTATCAACTATTAGTTTTTTTAATATTAATTTTCGTTTATCTTGCCATGAACTATTGGTTATTCATTCATCAACTATGAGTTATCCATGCATTGCTACCAGTTATCCATTCATCACCAAGTTACCCGTTATTTTTTATATTTTTTTTTAATAATTGTTTATTTCGAATTTTGAACGAGTGCCATAGAATCAATCTCGAATGTACACTTGTCTCATCCTCGTGAGTAGATGAAAAAACATAAGTCGTAGTCTACCCCAAATCTGAAATAAGAAAGACTATCGACATAACTATGTAGATTGGAAACACACCAAAAGTTATATTAAAAAAAATAGACAACACCAATTATGTAGATTGAAAACACAACAAAAGTGATATTAAAAAAAATAATAATAAACAACACATACAACATGTAGGAGACAAAAAAACAAATTTAACAATAAATATAAAAATAACTAACCTCCAAACAAGTTGTTATCAATTATGTAAATTGGAAACATACTAAAAAAAAATTATATTAAAAAGAATAGTCAACCAATGTCACAGATAAAAAAAAATTTAACCATAGATATAAAAAAAAACTAACATCAAAACAAATTCTTATGTAGATTGAAAACACGCCAAAAGTTATATTAAAGAAAAAATAGACAACACGAGTCACGAGTTATATTATAAAAAAAATAGACAACACATATAACATATAACTGATAAAAAAAAAACAATTTAAAAAAAAAACTAAAAAATTGTTATCAATTATGTAAAATAGAAACAAGCCAAAAGTTATATTAAAAAAAATAAACAACACATGTAACGGATAAAAAACAAATTTAACAGATCAAATTGTTTATCTATGAAGAAATTATAATTATTGAATACATAAAATCATTGAGAATGGGTTCTAGAAGTTTATAGATTCCTAGCCTAATCGATCCAAAAGCACATAGTCTATAAATTTTTTGGAACACACTGATTTTTTTGGGCATGATTGTGATAAATGTGGTGGAAATTTTAAAAATCATATTTATAAGTGTTGAGGCTTGTGTTGACTGAAGATGAGGGCAAGGAGATGAGAAGACGGGCAGAGAAATTGAAGGACATGGCTTCCAAAGCTGTTGGAGAGGGGGGATCTTCAACAAGAAATTTGCAAGCTTTCATGTGTGAGATGCATAAGCTGACCATAATGAGAACCGGCAATGGGGCAATAGAAATTGGGAATGCGGAATAAGTACCAAAGATTCCAATGACTATTTCAAGAAAGGGTGGTATGGTATTTTTTAAACATTCTTTTACAAATTTTACAGTGTCTTTTGCTAGATCCTAATTTTCCATTGATGGAGTTAGCCTCCTTATTCTACACTACATAATGATCATACACACAAGTCATAAAACAACTACCTTCCACTTGAGATCGATTAAGTTGCCTCGAATTGAACCCACTGTGCAACGCTAGGAATGCCCCCCATTGACAAAAAAACATCATGTAATATCCTGTAGGTGTTGCCACAACGTTCAAAGGTGTTGTTGTGTTGTTAATGAGCAATTGTTGCTAACGTTGGGAAGGAGGGTTATAGAAGAAGTTGTGAGAATGAGTAATCTCTAGTTCATGGAAGTACACAAATGCTTGGGCCTGCTTACATGAGTTTCTCTCAATTCTTTCTGTGAACTCGACGATGGTCGTAGAGGACTTATCCCTTATAATAAGGGTATTTCTCTAACTATTGGAATGATTAACTTGGTAACTCTTTCGACGAACTCGATAATGGTCATAAAGGACCCATACCATATACTAAGTGTATTTCTCTAACTATTGGAATGATTAAATTGATATAATATAATACCACATAAATTTAAATATATTTTAATTTAATTATATAATCAAAACTTTTGGAGTTCGGATATCATATAATGAATGAATAGTGTCATATTAATATACAACTTGATCTCATCTTACTTCTTAATTAGTATGTATAGAGAATTATTAATTATTAATTATTACTATTAATTGTACTTCCATTAAACAATGTGCTAGTGCTAACCATACTTCCAAGTATTCGCATAAGTAGATGTGTAGTTACTTGTGAATAATTTAGTCATTGAGTTCATGTGATAGTGTAGACATTACGTCCACATCCTTAGTTAATGTGTTCCATGAGCAACTTTAACTATTGGAATGGTAAGGCATTGATTGAAAAATCAACGAGTGCATAGTAAATATACTATTTGATGTTGACAAGTTTATCTATTTTCATTTTAGGTATCCCTACATTAAGTGGAAAATACTAGCTACGAGGTAGCCCTTGTTATGTAATGATTACAAACAAGCCTAGAATTTGATGGCCTATATAACGTTTTTTGGTTTTCAAGATGTATTTGACACGTACATTCAAATTTTGTACTACATGTTTGCAAAATTACTTTTCGTCAAATTGACGTTTAACAACATTACTTACGTGAAATAAATTTTAATACATAGGTCTTTGTATATAGATTATGATATATATTGTTGGATCTCGGATGAGCCATCAATATATGGATGACAACATTGATGTGACAACACTAATCAATATCATTATATCGCCTCAATCATAATAGATATATAGTATGGTGCTACCTTTACGAATCACACTCGCATCTAATTAAATTCTATACCTAAAAATAGTGTTGCATGTAGTTACATTGACGGTGGTAGAGTTAAGGAGCATTGAAAATAGTGATGGTGTGATGGTGAATTAATTGATCACTTAAGCCCGAAAGTGCATATTTGAGATGTAGTTTGTTTTTTCTAGTCTTAAGGGATTTTTGTACTTTCATGATAGTTCAGTTTCTTTATTACTTCGGTTTTAAATGTATTTGTAGTTCTAATATTTTAAATATTTGATATTCCTATAAATCCTATTGTCAACGTCCAAAGGCATTTACCACCTCGTGGCTCTAGTTTAGTATTGTCAATGTCCTACCACCTTGTGTTTTTTTGTTTTCAAGTTGTTTGAATTAAATAATTATTTACAAAAATAAGAATAATGTCTCTAGGTCCTTAAGCACCCTTTTCCTAGAACTTAGTTCCACAATAATAATCATTACCACATATTACATTGTCCAAGGCTTAACATTTGGGATATTACAACAAGCTATAAAGGAGTTGAGGTAGGATGAAATCGTGTTGAAGGAGTATACAAAGGGGTAGAAGGAGAGGATTTGATTGGATAATTTTGTTTAGGATGCTTGTGTTCATACTAAGGGTTTGATTTTCTCTCACAGCCTTTTGATTATTTCCATCATGTTGCTCCTGTAAAAGAATATTAATAATTATTACGTAATTTCTATCCGATCAAGTATTACAAAAAATATAATTTGAAATTTTTTTATATTAAATTTTTTATAGATTAAAAAAATTTAAACTTCAAAATATTTTATCTTTTTTCAATATTTAAAATCAAATCAACACAATTTATTAGATTTAAGAATTTTTTTGGGGGTATTTAAATTGACAACATTTGCATTTCAATGATAACAGTGTGTTATGTAACTGTACACAACCTTTATAATAAATATAAAAACTCAGTTGAAAACACTATGTACTCTAGATGCAATAAATATAAAATTGGTAAGAAATAGTTATGGAATGGAAGACAATTTAGGATCAAATTGCTAAGAAATAGTTATGGAAAGGAAGACAATTTGGGAAAAAAATTTATTCCTCATATTCTTCTAGTTGAACCTATTCAAGTGTGAGTTATCTAGATGCCTGCTACATGTTATCATGTACTCTTTTTGCTATCCATTTATCAACTATTATTTTTTTTAATATTATTTTTCTTTGTATCCTGCCATGAACTATTGGCTATTCATTCATGGCTGAATCCATGAAGATGGGTGTCTATTTTGGGGGGTCTTATGAGAAAATAAATTTGATTTTTTCATGTTTTTCAACTTTGGGCAAACGAAAGTGATATTTTCGTTTAGAATTTCACTTTCAAGTAAAAAAAAAACTTTTAGAGAATTATGTTAGATTTATATTAATAAATTTTTCAATTTTTTTTATTGAGATTTGATATGTCATTTCGGAAAATGTTTGACAGTGTGTCCTTATAAAATGAAAGAAATAAAAAGTAGACATGTTTGGTTGCGCCCCTAAAATCATTGTTAAACTTGTGTTTTGCAAAAACAAAATATGTGACGACAATGTACACACAATATACTATTGCGATGGCTATAAGTTTGTAACCAACGGATCTATATACTAATTATAATATTTTTTTGAATTCAATCAATGGGGAAACCTTTTCGATTTTCAACATGTGTTTGGTTGCGCCACTTTTATCTCAATTGACTATAAAATTTAAAAATATACGAATAAAAATTAAGCTCCTCGATGTCCAAATCAACTACAATATATATATCTATATAAAAAAACAATATAAATAATTCTGTAAATGGAAGTCCACCACTATCCTCGACTAGGGTCTTCCCTTGGACTCGTTTCCCTTAGACTTGTAACAATATGCAACATGTATAAAAACAGATTATGAATATCATAAATTATTTAAAGAGCTTTAAACCAAAATCAAAACATTAAAACATTAAACTAATATATTGAAGAACAATTCAATTATTAACAAAATTACCTCCAATTCTCTATCATCCAACAGAGTTTTCTCTTTGCCTCTAAAAGGTGGAGCAAACCCAAGCTACAACATATATAAAAACAATTTATAAATCTTACAAATTATTTAGACTATTTTAAACTAAATTCAAAAAGATAAAATATTAAACTTACAATTCCAACACCATCGTCCAATGGAGTCTTTCCTTTGCCTCAAAAAGATCAAAGAGACCCAAGCTTCAACATTTATAAAAGCAATTTAAAAATGTCAAACATTATTTAAACTATTTAAACATATATATCAAAGAACAATTCAATTATGAACAAAATTACCTCGGTGCCAATATCCACATCTATCAAAGAACCTATATCTTCACCTCCAATTTCAATATGTTCTCTTCCCTTAAAATTTAAATTTTGTTAATAAATAAATCATAGTAAAAGCAAAAAATATTAAGCTTAGCAATTAACCTAAAAAAAAAAAAAACATTAGCTCACAATAGATGGAAAATCATCTAAAACGTTTGAATCTAATGAAAACTACATAAATAAATCAAATTAACAATAAATTACATAGTTAAATTATAAAAAAATATATTTCAAACATAAATATAAATATGTAATTTTAAATATACCTCTCCAATATGCTCTTCTACATTTCCATCATTTTGAGTAGTGGGGACTCTAAAATTATGTTCATTTAACAATCGAGAAAACTAAAAACAATAAACATTTACGTAACGTATTTATTACTATACATCAAAAAGTAATTTATCATACATAGATATAATGTAACAAAAAATTTAATTCAAAATAAATAAATAAAATTAATAGATTGAAAGTACACAAACCTCTCCTATACTTGATGTGTCATTAGATATTCTATCCGAAGCTATATTACGACAAAGCTTGGCATAGGCCTCTAGATATTCAATGCAGATACAATCTAACTCATCATTTGTTTTGTAAACAATTGTTTTTCGAATAGTGGCTCGAGCCCTCTCTCGACTCAATCCAACAAATGCTGAAGTCAAACCTTCGACAACATTATGCCTTGCAGTTGTCCTAACTTGTGATGTGGGCTGCATCTCTGATTTATAAGTCACAAGCCTAGGTGGACAAGATATCAGAGGTGGAGGTCGAAGAGTACTAGGATCTCTAAGGGCACCTTTTTTATTGCATATCCTCCCCTTTCCAACTCCATAAAACTCGAAATGAATATATCAGTATAGTCTGACTTCATTCATAAAAAAAATTCAGCATAAAAAAACCTAGCAAAATAATTAGGAACCTCATCATTCCATGGCAACCGATCATATAAAAAATGTGCAAGTTCAGGGTGCTTAAAATATTGCACTTTCAATGCTTTCCGCTTTAGGCTCTTTTTGAAGTTGAACATTGAGTTGGCATGTTCTCTAGTAACCCTCTCCTTCACAACAACCCACTTGTCTGGACCCATTACTTCTGCCTTTCTTCTTTGCATCAAGGCAACAAAACCATCTGTTGTTGGTCCAAGATCCTCATATACCTCAATGAATTTTTGTAAAAATTGCAAAACCATCTCTATACTTTGTTTGTTCTCTGGAGCAAGATCGTTTTCCAGCTTGTCATAGTGAGTCCTACAACTTTCAAGGGTCGTTTGTTGAAGACCATTTTCCCATGGAATCTCCTCCGGTAAATATGATGGATATGTTGTAATGGGCGTACAACCCTCAGCTAGCTGGACATATTGCATCTTTACTCGACCTTCTCCACCCTATGTAGGATGACGAGACTCTTGCGAACCTTGCTTTGCTTCCACACTTGTCGCCCGTACAAAAGGACGAGATCCACGTTCACCCATAGATGTTAAGGGGGAATCATCTCTACCACTATCGCCACGTCGATGATCAGATGAATGTGAACTATACAATAAGCTTGAGTCCCGAGGTGAAGTCGATAATCTTTGATTTTCATTTCAGACACCAACTCCCGAAGAATGTGATGACCTCCTACGCTTGTGTCTCAAAGGATGCTCTCTTTTCATTGGATATGATATCTACAAGTTTACACAAATATCAATTTCTACATGTTAATTAATCAACTTCAAAGACCTTGCTACTTTTAAAACTAATATTTCAACGAAATATAAATAGAAAAACAAAGGGGGTATGGAGAAATAACACATATAAAGACGGTGAGGCTTCTTTGTGATAAGGAAGATTTCTTAATCCACTAAATACACTACTATATGATGGTTACTTCGCACACTGTATAACGTTCTGACCCCGACACCTACCATAAACTTGTTTTGGTTCAAAGGACAAGCTTGAAACGTAGAGTAATTTGAAGCCAAATATGTTGATCCATTAAATAATTTTGGAAGTCGAGAGGTGAAAAATGCTAGGAGATAGTGTGTCAGGCCTAAATATCCAAGCCTGAAGTTCTAGAACCGTAATCCCTCAATCACTAAGGACCTAACCTTCTACATGTTAATTAATCAACTTCAAAGACCTAGCAACTATAAAAGCTAAGATTTCAATAAGGACCTAGATATCACTAATATTATCTAATAGTTATTTAAATGATTAAAGCTAATTTATTATCTGTTTCCATTTGATATGATATCTACAAGATTACACAAATCAACTCATATCATATTCAAATTGTACATGTTAATTCCTCATCTTCAAAAACCTAGCCACTAAAAAACTAAGTTTTTAATAAAGACCTATATGTCCTCAACAGTATTTAATATATCAATTCATAACATATTCAAATTCTACATGTTAATTCCTTAACTTCACAGAACTAGCTCCTATAAAAACTAAGTTTTTATTACCTAGATGTCCCTAATATTATCTAATAGTTCTTAAAATGAAAATAGCTACACTATTGTTGGATGTATGAGAAATTAACATAGCAATCTCTGTGTCTTTTATGTATTTTAGATTTTAAAAATTAATGGAAACAATATCATCAAATATGAAATTAATGCTACATTTCTTTATGTCAACTACAAAAAATTTCATTATTCCATAAAATCATAAAAAATCCCTTGTGCTAAGTAAATTGATCAGAGTCAGAGTTGATGAACTCTGCATAGACAGAGTTCCTCAATTCTATCCACATGGACAGAGTTATGTTCATCACTCCATGTGGACAGAGTTCATCGACTCTGTCCATGGGCAGAGTATTCATTCATGAACTCTGTCCATAGACAGAGTATTCATTCATGAACTCTATCCATGGACAGAGTTGATGAACCAATATCTTCCTTATAATACCTATGAACTAAGATTAAAGTTTAAAAAAATGCACAATATCCTAATATAATAGTAAATATAAAGTGATAACTAATAAGCATTATACAAGTTATATGTTTCTTTTATGTTTTAGATTAAAAACACATAAGATCAAACAAACTAGTAATAAAAAAAATTGATGTTTTATGTGTAATAATGTTTTTTTGTTTCTGATTTATATAAAACATACTAAAATATGTTTTGCTAAGTAAAGTTATCAGGGAAAGAGTTGATGAACTCTGCATGAACTACGTTTTGCTAAGTATAAAATATAGTCTAAGGCAAGTGCAAGTACTTACCTACTCTATAGACATACACTACTGCTGGCTACTAGCTACCTAGTCGTTATAGAGTTGTTAGTGAGAGCATCACTATTAAATATAGATAGAGCTTCTATTTCTTCAACTGAACTTATATGTATTTCGGTAGAAAGATCAGAGATAATTGAATATACTGTTATTATACTCAGCATGCTACGATCTCGAAGATTTGGGGGTTCAAAAATATCGTAGGTGAATCAGCTAGGTCATCCATGAATCTCATAGGGAGAAAGTATTTCTAGATTATTCTACGTTGCAGTCTCGATCGAACTGACATAATCTCGTAATAGATTAATGGCATTCCTTGTCTTCTCTTCATTTCTCAGCTTTAAATACTTAAACTTCCCTTCTTCTAGGATTTGGAGTGTTTACAATGAATTATATATCCTAGTTCCTCTGGTTGTATAAAGCAATTAAGAGTAAGGATAGTGAATCAACTGACTGCTATCAATCGGCTATTGTGATTTCATGGATTTATCAAATCAAATGGCAAGGAAATATAGATTTCAACTTGGACTAAGGCGAGCATCTAGGGACTGACTACATACACCTATGGAATCCCCCCCATTAGTCCAGCCTATCCCTATCGTTTTATGTTACACTTCTGGTTGTTTTGGTCTCCATCCCCATAAGAAGATAAAGTGATTATTTCTTTCAGCTTGCCTTTCTCTATCTAACATTTTCTCTCTATGTTTCGGAAAAGCATGAAATGGCAATGGAACTTAATGCAATGCATCATGGACTAAGATAATCATAAAGTGCCATGGGACTTATACTTCGGCTAGTAGTTGTATGGACTAAAGCAAGTAGTAGAGCTTATGGACAAAACTATATAGTTATTACACTACAGCTGAAGTTGTAACTCACGCAAGACGTGAAATGAAAAGGTTTTGAAATCTTGTCCCGTACTAACAAACAAACATACAGAAATAAATTATTTACTTAGGGAGTTGATCAGCTCTGTCCATTTGGATAGAGCTTTTCAACTCTGTCCAAATGGATAGAGTTGTTCACAACTCTGTCTAAATGGACAGAGCATATCAGCTCTTCGCATTTGGACAGAGCTACAACCTGTGCAGTCTTAAATGCCATTTAGAGATGCTACATACTGCAGTTGCATTAATGGTGACATGAATTAATCATTTCATAACCCACCAAAACCCCCTAAATTATATATTTATATGAAGTTACTTCCCTCCCACAGATACCTTACCCTACGTAGAAACACCCCTTGCTCTGCGGTCCATTAACTCCCTAGTTCCCTTAGTTTCCATGACATAAAACATCAAATTTTCTCACACCCCCAATTCTGTCCATTTGGACACCCCAACCATGGATCGTTTCTCTGGTGGAGTTATTTAAGCCTACATAACCATGGATTCTTTTGGAGAGAGTTGTCTAAATATTCTATAAATTTTCATGTACATAGAGAATAAGAATAAGCTAATTAAAAAGTTATGGATTTTTTTGGACAGAGCTGTCTAAATATTCTATAAAAGTTCATGTACATAGAGAATAAGAATAAGCTAATTAAAAAATATAGAAAAAGAAAAAACATTAACATATTTCAAGTTTTATGTTAAATTTTGTTTAATTAAAATAATTTAAAATAAGTATTACACTCAAAGCCAAATTCAAAATCTAAGATCTTATATCAATAGTGCTTCATATGTTCTTTTAATTTTTTTTGCAATCAGCTATGTCCAAATGGGCAAAGCTGTTCAACTCTAATTACAACACTATCTTTCCATAATAGCTTAATGGTATAGCTTTGATAAGAGTACTCATAATGATGAGTTAACAAAGGTTACTATGGTTCTTATTCAGATATCACTATGATAGTGCTTTTATTATGCTTACTTTACTAGTGTTGTAATACCATAACAAGTGAACATGACTAGTGCATTGCTTGTAATTGAATAGATATGGAAAAAAACTCTACATGCTTTATCATAGTTAAAACCATTGCCTTTATATTACATAGTATTAGCTCAGTACTTATTATTACTTGTAACATAGGATTCTAACCTTTATTATGCAAATACAAGTAAGCTATCTGTAATCTAAGAGTTAGACAAGCTTTATATAGAGATCTAATCCAGTCATTGAAGTTTCATATAACAAAGATTGAATAGTCCAAATGGGCAGAGCTCAATGTCTACCAGATTACAAATGGAACTATGACTAGTTGTTCCCATATTACAAATGAAACTACTATAAACATAAATTTTAACCATATTAATTACTAGTCACAAACACAAATTACTATAAACACAAATTATATGATGATTGACCTTTTCAATAACAATCATTTACCTCATAGTCAAGGGGTAGCACAGCAACACCACACCACGAAAAGACCACGTACACCTCCACAAACAGACCTCCACACCGAATAGACCTCCACGATCGACCTCCACAAACAGACCTCCACGCCGAGAGGAAACCAGACTGGTAGAGGTGTGACAGGATGGCGGATGCACACGTCAGACGGCTGGGTGACGTGGAGGGGGATGACAATCAACGACCAACCAATCGGGTGGCGATATGATACAAGACGGGTGGTGGTGGAAATGAGGCCGCAACTGACCTTATATGGTAAAAAATTATTCGGCCGACTAATTGTTCAGCCGAATAGTTATTGAAACGCCGATAAAAATTACCAGCCGGCAATCCGTTCCATCAAATTAAACGGTTATCGTTAAAGTTTATTCGACCGAATAAATGATTTGTTATTCAGCCGAATAACGTCCGCTATGTTGTTTGGGCACCTGATTCTCATGGAAATGTTACCCAACTTCGAGTTTTCACCCTCATCAACTATAAGTTATCCATGCATTGCTACCAGTTATCCATTCATCACTTAGTTACCCGTTATTTTTTATATTCTTTTTTTTATAATTGTTTATTTCAAATTTTGAAAGAGTGCCATAGAATCAATATCGAATGTACACTTGTCTCATCCTCCTCAGTAGATGAAAAATCATAAGTCGTAATCTACCCCAAATCTGCAAAAAAAAGGACCATCAATATAACTATGTAGATTGGAAACACACCAAAAATTATATTAAAAATAATAGACAATACCAATTATATAAATTGAAAACACACCAAAAGTCATTAAAAAAAAAAACAACACATGCAGCATATACCAGATAAAAAAAAACAAATTTAACAATGATTATAAAAATAACTAACCTCAAAACAAATTGTTATCAATTATGTAAATTGGAAACATACTAAAAAAATTATATTAAAAAAATATTCAACCAATGTAATAGATTAAAAACAAATTTAACTAGATATAAAAGAAACTAACATCAAAACAAATTGTTGTGTAGATTGAAAACACGCCAAACGTTATATTAAAGAAAAAATAGACAACACGAAACACGAGTCACGAGTTATATTATAGAAAAAATAGACAACACATGTCACGAGTTATATTATAGAAGTAAATTTAAAAATAAATATAAAAAACAAACTAAAAATTGTTGTCAATGATGTAAAATAGAAACACACCAAAAATTATATTAAAAAAAATAAACAACAGATGTAACGGATAAAAAACAATTTTAACAGATCAAATTGTTTATCTATGAAGAAATTATAATTATTGAATACATAAAATCATTGAGAATGGGTTCTAGAAGTTTATATAATCATTGAGAATGGGTTCTAGAAGTTTCTAGATTCCTGGCCTAATCGATCCAAAAGCACATGGTCTATAAATTTTTTTGGAATACGTGATTTTTTGAGCATGAATGGGTTGTCTAAGTTTTCATAATCATTGAGAATGGCTTCTAGAAGTTTATAGATTCCTGGCCTAATCGATCCAAAAGCACATGGTCTAATTTTTAAAATCAAATTTTTAGTGTTAAGGTTTTTAATTTTAAATCTTTTAAAGGTTTTTTCATCAAAATTGAATTTGTTTTAAAATTGCCTACCCCGCACTATTTTCGAAAGGAGTAAGTTCGCTGTGGAGCAATCCTCTCTCATTGGACGGAGGAGGAGCAAAGTTAGCGTTGACTTTGCTCCTCCTCCGTCCGATGGAGGGAGTTTTGCTCCACAGCTAGCTCACTCCTTTTCGAAATTTCCGTATCTCATGCCTTTTCGTTCCAATTGGATGAAGTATCGTCATCGCTGACGGAAGAAAAGAGTTTCAGATTCCCACGGCATCTACGTGCCTCATTTTCTGACCGTTATGGCAGTTTCAAACATTTTCCAGATATTTGAAGTTATTTATTACCAAGATTCTATAAATTCATGTGTCAATGCAGCAGCTTAAACATCTACCCATTTCAGCAATTAGTTCGCTTTGAATTAAGTCGTTTAATTACAATGAAGTGTTTCCAGAAGCCTCACGTGGTATTGGTTCCATTCCCGGCGTTGGGTCACTTCATCCCTTTCCTCGATCTAGCTAGGTTACTGGCTCTACATGGCGCCGCAGTGAGCTATGTCACGACGCCTGCAAACGCTTCCCGTCTAGAAGGAGCCATGGCTGAAGCTCAATCAGCTGGTTTAGATATCCGTGCTTTAGTTCTTGCCACACCTACCGTCCAAGGACTGCCGGAGGGACGCGAAAGCGCCGATGTCATTCCTTCCGAGTCGTTTCATCTCATTTTCAATCTTGCCGAGAAGCTTGCAGAGCCCTTTGAGCGCTGGCTCCAAGAACAGCTCCAAGAACAGGAACAAGCTGGAACGGATCGTTCTGCGCCAGTTTGTATTATTAGCGATTTCTTGATGCTATGGACTCTGCAGACCGGTGAAAAGTATGGTGTTCCCCGAGTTTTGTTTAATACATGCGGGGCGTTTGCCACGACACTGCTCAACTCCTTCGGAGCTTCGCTCTCTCACAACGGGTTACAGAAAGAAGGGGACAGTGTCGTTCTAAGCATGAATTTGCCGAGTCCGGTGAGATTCAATAAGAACGAGATAGCCACCGACTTCTTCGAGCCCGACATATCGAACCCGTTGCTGCAGTCCCTCCTCCGGAGGTTTCTAACACTGAGTCATGGCTGGGGAATGCTCATTAACACATCCGAGGACCTCGAGCCTGCGCATCTAAGGCACCTGAGAAGCCTGACAGGGAATCCCATCTGGTCTATAGGTCCAGCGCTTCCGCCGAGCTATGCAGGGAAGACGGGCAGAGGCAAATTGGAAGATATCAACGAGGACGAGCTGGTTCTATGGCTGAATTCTCAGAGACCGCGTTCGGTGGTGTATGTTTCATTAGGAAGCCAGATCTTCTTATCGGAACGACAAACCGTTGCGTTGGCCAGGGGTTTGGAAGCCAGCGACCAACCGTTCGTGTGGGCCATCAAAACGCCCCCAAAAATGGATACCATTACTGCCGACACAGCAGCAGCAGATGCCGTTGAAGCCAACCATCTTCCCCATGGCTTCGAGGACAGAATGAAGAACAAAAGGTTAGGGTTAATCATATGGGGATGGGCGCCTCAGCTTCTTATTCTTTCCCATCCATCGGTCGGCGCCTTCATGACCCACTGTGGGTGGAATTCCACGTTGGAGAGCATAACTCTGGGCGTTCCTCTGATCACATGGCCGATGTTTGGGGATCAACACTTCAATTCAAAGCAAGTCGCCGAGCATTTTGGTACAGGAGTTCAGTTTTGTCAACACATAGATGGTGTTCCTGATGAGGAAAGAGTGAAGGAAGTGTTGAGGCTTGTGTTGACTGAAGATGAGGGCAAGGAGATGAGAAGACGGGCAGAGAAATTGAAGGAGATGGCTTCCAAAGCTGTTGTTGGAGAGGGAGGATCTTCGACAACAAATTTGCAAGCTTTCGTGCGAGAGATGCATAAGCTGACCATAATGAGAACCGGCAATGGGGCAATAGAAATTGGGAATAGGGAATAAGTACCAAAGATTCCAATGACTGTTTCAAGAAAAGGTGGTATGTAGTGAATAAGCCGAGAGGTGATAAAGATTTGGTATTAATAATGGATATACAATATATATTTAGGTATTTTTGTTTAACGGCTAGTTATTTTTATAAAACTAAAATGTTAGTTATATTTTTATAAAACTAAAAGGTTGGTTATGTTTATGAACATTTATGGGCCACTTTACTTGTGGTTGTATATTGAAAATAAAATTTTCACTTCGTAATGTTTTGTGTATATATTTTGAAATTTTTTATAAAATAATTATTGATGTTTTTATTGGTTCACATCTAAGATGTCATTCTAGCTATGACATTATAATAATGGATATATCTTGAACTTTGTATTAATCATGTTTTTGACCAAAAAATTATTAATGTGCTTTAATGTTAAATATTATGAAATATTAAATTTATAGTTTTAAAATATATTTATAGCATATATGAATAGCTATACATTAAGTATCTTATTATCCCTCATTACAATTGTATTTATATTAGTCATTGGTTAACTAAAAAAATTATAAATCTTTTTTAATGTTTTATATTTAATAAAAAAAATTATATTTATAAAACATATATAAATTATAATTATTTCACGTTTAAATTGTAACTAGATAAAAATAAATATTTTTATTACACTCTTTACTCATGTATTCTTGACGCATCACATGGAGTAAATGACTATCTCAATTTATAAATATTCGAATTACTTGATATACCTAAACTTATTAATAGTGGAATTACTTGATATTTAATTTATGCTATAAATAAGTAAAAATGCATCATTATTATTGTGTGACATAATACATTGAAATTTGATTTCTTATGGGATTATATTTTGTTAGTATATATAAAATTAAATATTTTAAAAATAAAATAATAAATAACAATAGAAATTTAAACTAATTAAACAATTTTGAAAAAATAAAGAATTAAAGTAATTGCATGTGGAGACTATCAACATGTATTGCATTTTTATTTATTGAAAGCACTTTTATAAAATGCCACATCATCGTTCAATAAAGTTTTGAACAATATTTTTTTAGAAATTATTTATTAAATAATAATAGATAATTCATTACATTGATACTCTCATGTTTTTTATTCTTTAAATTAATTTTGATTAGATAATTTTATACAAAATTTTATTAAATTAATAAAAATATGACTTATTATTTAAGAATGTTTTGAAAATATTTAAATTTATATAAAGGTTAACAATATTTTTTTAATTAATTTTATTATTAAATAATTAATTATGGTGATTTATGAATGTTTCTTATTAAACTTTTGGACATTAAAAAAAATTGATGTTAAAAGTGACTCATTTCCTTGTGGCCTCATTCAAGAGCCAACTCATTTGTTTTGAAAATATATAGTCAAAAAAATTTAGTAACAATTTTTTTAAATTAAATTTTATTAGTAAATGTTTAACTACGGCGATTAAGAATGTTTTTTCAAGTTTTTTTTTTAAAATAAAAAAGACTTATTTCTTTTTTAAATGGTCTCCAAACCAAGTTACTCATTTCACATTTTTAAAAATTAAACCAAAATTAGTATAGGTAAATGTTAATAACTATCATCATACAAAAATTACTTATTTTTTAAACATTCTTTTACAAATTTTAGAGTGCCTTTTGCTAGATCTTAATTTTCCATTGATGAAGTTAGCCTCCTTATTCTACACTACCTAACGATCATCAACTACCTCCCACTTGAGATCGATTAAGTTGCCTCAAATTGAACCCACTGTGCAACGTTAGGAATGCCCCCGTTGACAAAAAAACATCATGTAGTATCTCGTAGGTGTTGCCACAACGTTCAAAGGTGTTGTCATGTTGTTAATGAGTAATTGTTGCTAACGTTGGGAAGGAGGGTTACAGCGGAAGTTGCGAGAATGAGCAATCTCTGGTTCATGGAAGTACACAAATGCTTGGGCCTTCTTACATGAGTTTCTCTCAACCCTTTCTGTGAACTCGACGATGGTCGTAGAGGACCTATCCCTTATAATAAAGGGTATTTCTCTAACTATTGGAATGATTAACTTGGTAACTCTTTCTACGAATTCGACAATGATCATAAAGGACCTGTACCATATACTAAATGTATTTCTCTAAATATTGGAATGAATAACTTGATATAATATAATACCACATAAATTTAAATATATTTTAATTTAATTATACAATGGAAACTTTTGGAGTTCGAATATCATATAATGAATGAATAGTGTCATATTAATATACAACTTGATCTTATTGTACTTCTTAATTAGTATGTAGAGAGAATTATTAATTACTAATTATTATTATTAATTGTACTTCCATTAAACAATGTGCTACTGCTAACCACACTTCCAAGTATTCGCAAAAGTAGACGTGTAGTTACTTGTGAATAATTTAGTCATTGAGTTCATGTGATAGTGTAGACATTATGTCCACATCCTTAGTTAATGTGTTCCATGAGCAAATTTAACTATTGGAAAGGTAAGGCATTGATTGAAAAATCAACGAGTGCATAGTAAATATACTATTTGATGTTGACAAGTTTATCTATTTTCATTTTAGGTATCCGTACATTAAGTGGAAAAGACTAGCTACGAGGTAGCCCTTGTTATGTAATGATTACAAACAAGCCTAGAATTTGATGGCCTATAGAACTTTTTTTTGGTTTTCAAGATGTATTTGACACATACATTCAAATTTTGTACTACAGGTTTGCAAATTACTTTTCGTCAAATTGACGTTCAACAACATTACTTACCTGTAATAAATTTTAATACATAGGTCTTTGTATATAGATTATGATATATATTGTTGGATCTCAAATGAGGCATCAATATATGGATGACAACATTGATGTGACAACACTAATCAATATCATTATATCGCCTCATTCACAATAGAAATATATTTTGGTGCTACCTTTACGAATCACACTCACATCTAATTAAATTCTATACCTAAAAATAGTGTTGCATGTAGTTACATTGATTGTGGTAGAGTTAATGAGCATTGTAAACAGTGATGGTGTGATGGTGAATTAATTGATCACTTAAGCCTGAAAGTGCATATTTGAGATGTAGTTTGCTTTTGCTAGTCTTAAGGGATTTGTGTACTTTCATGATAGTTTAGTTTCTTTATTACTTCGGTTTTAAATGTATTTGTAGTTCCGAGATTTTAAATCTTTGATATTTCTATAAATCCTATTGTCAACGTCCAAAAGCATTTACCACCTCATGGCTCTAGTTTAGTATTCGAATTCCGTGTTATATATATATATATATTTCAAAAATGCATAAGGATCTTAAAGATAATTTACAACTTCATTTAAACTTAATATAATTTACAACTTCATTTAACAAAAAAATTAAATAAAATCATTCAAATTGTGAAGAAAGGAAGTCTTCCTTCGACCCCTTTAGAGTCGTTTATTGTAAGATACCCTTAAAAACAAGCATAGAATCCAACATTATAATCTTAAGGGTGATAATTTATTTATTTTTCAAAAAACTAGTTTTGATAAGTTTTTTTTGTTTATTAATATAAATGGTTGATTTTTTAATTTTATTGTACAAAATGTGTTTGAACAAATAAAAAGTAAGTAGAATGTAATTTAATTTTTTAAATTCATTTAATTTTTATTTATTATTTTGTTAGATAATTTGCAATTTTTAAGTAATTTGCTAAGATTATATTTTGGTGTGATCTAGTTTTTTTTTATTGGTTTAATCGGTAGTCTTGCACACCGTGTGATTGAATCGGGAGAAGGAGGGGGTGGAGCTCTCTCCTACTAAGAAGTTATTAATGTGTGACATGTTGGAGGCTCCTCGGCATGGTCGAATCGAAAGACAAAGTAATCGGTTAAGGTATCTCCTATGGGAACGAAGGGCCAATAAGGAATCCACATTCAAAGGATTGAACAATAAATGGGGCCTCTAACCTAGCAATGGATCCTCATTCATAAAAGGATATGTCTCTTGTAAGAAGATAATTATATTCCAAGATATGAAGTTACCTCTACCAAGATAGGAGATTATATTCAATATATGAGGGACCATACTATGATAGGGAAGTTTTTGGAAATTGGCTAGTGGAGTTCCGGGTATTAGCTAGTGGACTGCGACAAAATTAAAACCAAAAGGTCATGTGGAGATATGAAAGTAAGATCCAAAGGTTTTTTTACACTGATATTTACCAGCATGGGGGACACAAATTGGGTGTTTGAATGATAGCCCTTGTTTTCTTAAATATGAGAAATTGCATTTAAGGGACTCAAGAGAAACATTTTGTCCTGAAAATAAGATTTTTTGTACAACTCTAGTTTGGATTCGAGGGTACTTTCTACCACATGATCTCTAGGATTAATAAACATTGGCAGGCATAGGTAATATTCTTGAATCCTTTGTGACGATCACTGAAGCAATGAAGCAAGGATTATATACTTACTTTTCTTGGATATTTGTGCATAATATTTCATCGTTGGACTTTTATTTGGATGAAGAGAAGGATGCTTCTGCATCATAATCCCCAGGAAGAAAGAAATATGACATCTTGGTCATAACCTTCCATATTTTGTATGTCAGGATCACAAACTTTGTGTTGAATCTTTCCATTTGCTTAATGGTTGTTCTTTTGCCTTCTTATTGGATGTAATTATCCCGATTTCCATATTTTATGTTGCAATTATCCACTAGCCTTTCTTTTACAATATTCCTTTGTCATGTGTCTCCTGTTGCTACTTTGTTTATTTGCTTTACTGATGTAAATATCCATTCTTTCTTCATGTCATCTATGATACATATTCACCATCAGCATCCTTAGTTCTTTGATCTCCATTTCCAGACTATCCTTTGGATGGTACACTTGCATCTTCTTGTTCTGAAACTGTTGCAGTTCTCTTCACTCTGTACTTCTATCCACTAGCTTACAAGACAATTCAATGTTTCAACCTTTTATCTGCTCTTTTCCAATGCTACAATCAAGCATTAAGAAGACATCTTTATAAATCCTTGTATCGATCAACCAATCTTCCAACATTTCTAACTCTTCATCATACTTTTTGAGGTTAGAAAGATTATATTTGTCTTCATTATCCAACTCTACAACAACAAGTTATTCTAGGTATTGATCACCTTTTTGAGACAATATGGTTTCTTCTTTTGTCATGACATATTTCTTTCTTTGTCTACCTTCACTTTCTTCAATACGTGCAAACACACACCAAAACTCAGTTTCAAAACATTAGAGGAAATTTTAACTCAAAATGGGCCTCCTAAGGAAAATTAATAAAATAATAGTTAAAATAATAAAATAATATTTATTAATTTTGAGGAGAAAAAGAAAAACTACCTTTTTGTTTGTATTTTCGACATATCTCCTAGTGTTTTTAGTGAAATTTTGATTGGGAGAGCTCCTTGGATGCGGAATTTAATTCCGCATCTAACGAGTACCCACTCGACATACTTTTGGTGGGCCCCTCTACCCCAAAAACAAGAAATACCTGAAAAAACGTGATGATGACGTCATCATCATGTTTTTTCAGGTATTTCTTGTAAACAAGAAATACCTGAAAAAACGTGATGATGATATCATCATCATGTTTTTCAAGTATTTCTTGTTTTTGGGATAGCAGGGCCCGTAAAAAGTATGCCAAGTGGGTACTCGTTGGATGCAGAATTTAATTCCACATCCATTAAGCTCTCCCGATCAAAATTTGGGTAAAAACACAGGGGGATATGTCGAAAATATGAACAAAAAAGTAGTTTTTTTTTATGATACCTATCCCCAAATTTATATTAAAAAATTGTTTAAGAGGTCCTTCATGTTTGAATTTTAAAGAATTTTGGTTGGCTAATACATGATGACATGGAATTTGTATTATTTTTGGAAGGCCCATTTTAAATTGAAATTTTCTCTAATGACATGAGACTCTGAAGTTCCAGTTGATCTTTTATCTGGCATCCTCCATTTGGGTTGGTCTGAACATAACATCAAACCTCTACTATCATCTATTTCTTCCACAGCGTGAGTTATAGGGTGCAAACAATATTCATAGGATACCATTTCATCTCTTACTACAAAATAATTATGTTGTATTGTCAAGATTTTGGAAAACACATCTTCTTTTCCTTCCGACTTCATGACAGTCCAAGGTGACTTTTCAACTTTTTCCTTCATCAGAATGTAATTCTGATTTTGCACTATAGAAATGTCTTTGCACATTTCTTTTTCTTCCTTCATCTTCATATCATCTCCAATCGACTCTCTTATCAGCACATCCTTTTGCTGATTTGAACTCTCCCAAGACTTCATGCAACTTTCAACTAGTCTCTCTTCTACACCATCTTCTCCAAAGATGGTTCCATGTTCTGGTTCACAATAGTGAACATCTTCCTCTGTCAATGCTTTAATTCTGGTCTTTTTTTCAGAGCATCAATCATATCCTTCATTTCTTTACTAACTTGCATAAACACACCCATTAGAGGAAATTTCAACTCAAAATGGGCCTCCTAAAAAAAATTAATAAAATAATAGTTAAAATAATAAAATAATATTTATTAATTTTGGAGGAAGAAAAGAAAAAAACTACTTTTTTTGTTTGTATTTTTGACATATATCCCCTTGTTTTTACTCAAATTTTGATCAGGAGAGCTCGTTGGATGTGGAATTAAATTCCACATCCAATGAGTACCCACTCGACATACTTTTGATAGACGCCGCTACCCCAAAAACAAGAAATACCTAAAAAAACATGACGATGACACTCATTGGATGCGGAATTAAATTCCACATCCAATGAGTACCCACTCGACATACTTTTGACGGACCCCGCTACCCCAAAAACAAGAAATACCTGAAAAAATGTGATGACATCATCACATTTTTTCAGGTATTTCTTGTTTTTGGGGTAGCGGGGTCTGTCAAAAGTATCATCATCACATTTTTTCAGGTATTTCTTGTTTTTGGGGTAGCGGGGTCCGTCAAAAGTATGTCCAGTGGGTGCTCGTTGGATGCGGAATTTACATCATCATCACATTTTTTCAGGTATTTCTTGTTTTTGGGTTAGCGGGGTCCGTCAAAAGTATGTCGAGTGGGTACTCGTTGGATGCGGAATTTAATTCCACATCCAACGAGATATCCCAATCAAAATTTGAGTAAAAACATGGGGAGATATGTCGAAAATACAAACAAAAAAAGTAGTTTTTTTATGATACCTATCCCCAAATTTATATTAAAAAAGTGTTTAAGACCTATATGGTATTTCAAATTTAAAGCAATTTCAATGGCTAACACATGATGACTAGGAATTTGAGTTAAATTTAAAAGGCCAATTTTGAGTTGAAATTTCCTCTAATGATTTAAATGGTATCCAATACCTACAGTAACACATAAATCATTAGATTTAAGAACATAAGACTCTTCATATGTAGTCTCCGCCAGATCCTCTTTAGGTAGTTTTGAACTTATTAGAGAGTTCATAAAATCATCTACAGTCTCTGGTTCATCATCCTCTCCAAGCAAAGGACCATATTCAGGTTCACAGTATGAAATTTCCATCTCAGACTTAGTTATCCTGATTTCTTCCTTCAATCTAGAAAACATCCTTTGTTGTAGCCTCACCTGTAGTGAAATCCATTTCACTTTCCTCTTCATGATCCTACCATACCTCTGGTTCTCTTTCTATAGCAACATGTCCAAGATAATAAGTTTGAATCCAATGTCAACTAATTCTCTATCATACTACTCTTGACTCATCATGTTGATGTCTTATTCCTTGAGACATTTTCTTCTACTGTGGCTTTGCTTTGAACCTTTGCAATGACTTCCAGTAGTCATCATCTCCATTTCCTCTTTCTCTTCCTCAATGAACTTCCTCTTGTTCACTTGTGGACTGTAGCTAAGCCTTCTCTTTCGTCAAGTCTCCATACATGCTACTATACCTCAACAAAATATCTCTCCTTGAGATTGTCCTTTTGGTATCTCTGGTTCTTCTCCTATGCAACCTCTTGAGAAACCTCATTTGGTCTTCTTGGATTTTGCATATCCACTTCTTTTTTGAGAACATTTAACGTGTTCCTTTATTGTCCAACCTCTGTTGGATCCTTAGGTTTTGCCACTGTTTTCTCTTTCCTCTAAGAGTTTACAAACTCTTCATCAAGAATACAACTATCCTTGATAGATCTCAACTAGCTACCATTGCTTCTATAAAACCTTTCTTGTTTGTTTCAAACAAATTCTTATAACCAGAGTTAAATAAAACATCAATTAGTCCATACCTTTAAGAATTTTCCACTTGTATAGTTGGGTGAAAACATCTCGCTTGCTACCTTCAAATATCTTCTTCTTGATATTGTCTTCCTTTGAATGGACAAATTCCTCATTACTGGATTTGCATCTATCAGTTGTTCAAGAGTACTTACAAACTCTTTTTATGCTCCATAACTTCACACATGTTCCTGTTAAATCCTTCCAAGGATTTCTTCTTCACTCTTTTGTGGCTAAAATCAAACTTCAAATATAAGCCACACATTCTCAACACAATTGTTAGTCTTCAACTTTAACATAATTAAAAATAAGAATTTTATTTACCTCTTGGTTTTGATCTGAGCTCTAACAATCTTCACGCGGAATCTTCTTTTTCCACTCGGCCTTGACAATCTTCACGCGGAAGTATTTTTCTGTTATGATACCACTTTGGTGTAGAGGGGAACCCCAGATAGTCATATCCCAACTTTTTTCCCTAGGATATAGTTTTCTCTACATTTAGCAAACCAAAATTTGGTTTCTCACCAAATATTTCTTCTGCAACTCTATTGCGTAGCTCTGTTTCTGGAAGCTCAATTCTGTAAACATTTGTTTCACAAACTAGCTTTTCCACAATTGTCTTTTCGTAAGACAATTCCTTCTGCAAGATAGATTTCTGAAAATATGTCTTTCTGTAAACTCAGTCTCTCTGCAATTGATTCTTTCCACAAATTCAACCTTTTCACAAGATCCTTTTAGCAACTCTGTTTCCGCATTTGGGGATTGTGGATTGTGTAAATTACCAAATTCCAAAATTGACTTCCATGATTATGTCGTCACAACACTCCTTTACGTAATTGAATTGTGGATTGCGGAAATTCCCAAATTCCAAAACTCACTTCCGTAATTTTATTTTTGCAAGTCTCTTTCCACAGTTAGATTGGGGATTGTGGATGTGCCTTCAACTTTTCTCGAAATGGGCTTCTACAATTTTCTTTCCTTCAATTGTTTTGAGCTGTAGATATCTTACAGTATTCTTCCTTACCATTGGATCTAAGATCAGATGTGGATCTCATCTTAACTTTGCAGATCCCTTATTTTCCTTACACCTTTTGCTTGTGAAATTCTCTGGAGCATCAGATCTCTTGCGGCTTTGAGCTCATCCGTCAATCTGCTATCTCCTGCAGAATTTCACTTAACTTGTTTATTCATTATCTCCCGCTCACATTCACCTCATGATATTTTTCCCATCATTGATCCATATCTTCTCCTTTAATCTAGATTGTGCAAATCTCTGTCGAACGCAAACTCTGTGTTGATTGATCAAAAGAATTGATCAAACAATCTCTACCCAACTTCACCCAGCTCATCGTGGTTCAATTCTTAGCTTCCTTTATGCAAAAAATTTACAAGGGAACATCGATTCTATCCATGATCGATGATATAGGTTTTAGTCATGTGTTTCACACACAAAGATCCATCAATCACTATGTGTAACCTTCAACTATTCAAAGGGCCTAATTCCATGGTACACATACTTAGATCTATAAACCACACAAATTCCCTAATTACAGGATACACATACTTAGATATATCAACCATTCACAGAGATTAAGCAAGCATTCAACTCATAAAATAATACATTCAGATAGAGTTGCAATTACACATAGATTATGCCGAAATATGATTTCCTTCAAATAACACAAGGAATTTGTACATTCACATTTGCTTTGAATCTATGTTCTTATTTGTATAGACCTTCTATAACTCTAACCTGTGTCGTTGGCCTTATTTCACCTTGATTTCCCACACCTTAGACAAATTTACAATATTTGGTTACTTCCTCTTAGCGAAATTTACATTGTTTGGCTACACACTATTGCTTTGAAGGCTTACAGAAATTATTCAACATGATTCATGAACCAATTCTGCTTCACTGCCCTCAATACACTTAACAATCTACTAACTAATTCTAATTAAGGCAAACTCTTAAGCCTATCCTATGACTCGCTTCCATTAGATGAGGGATTTGTTACATGTCTCACACTATGACTCTATGACTGATTCATTCAACTAGTGACTCACCTAAATGACTCATCATCCATCTAGAATCACATAAAACATAGGTTTATTAACAATATAATAGTTCAAGGACTATTAATTCAGGAAATGAGGACCCCTTCTAGGTCTGATCCAAACATTGGAGTTGGATTTGGATGGAGAGCACGATGCTCTTGCATCATAGGGTTGTTCCCATAGTATTACAAAATTAACAAGTTCCCTAATTCAAGTGTGCAAATGAAGGAGTCGGTGCCCTTTGTTTCTTCCAACGAGAAGGAGTCATGAGACGCTAATATATGGTCAATTGGTATGCTAGGATATAGGAGTCAGGTGGGAATAATAGGAATTGAATGATCAATAGATGATTTTTAATCGTATCGTAGCACCAACATGAGTACAACCATAATGGCTCTTATTCTTCTTCTAATCCCCTTTCCACAACCTATTATTATGAATATAAGGAGTTGCGAATGTTTGAGTAAAATTGGAGATGCATGAACTTTAAAAATTTTATTGACCAATTTTAGTACTTATAAAATTCATAAATTAAAGCCACATATGACGATATATAGGCGACATATGAATCTCATAAATATATCATCCGCATATAAATATCATAAATCAATCAACCATTAGAGACACTATATACCCTGGGAAAACCATCCAAACATGGATCGAGATGAAAAACCCAATAACTATTTGAGTATGATAGATAGATTTGTAGAGAGTGGTTTACAACACATAAGGAGACTACCTCATAAGAGATATCACCTCTAAACAGTTTGAATATTCTAAGTAGTACAATCACTGGAAGCTCTAGATTTTCTCCATACATTCAATAGCACTACACAAGTAGGAGCACTAAATAGAACTCACTACATGCAATCATTAGTACCCTTACTAATATTAGTTCCAAGTTAGCACTTAATATTTTCCATCATGAATAATATATTCTCCCTCCTTTCCTCAATTATTTTTATCTAAATGTTCATTGATTTGAACTGAATGTGAACTTATTGAACTGAATGTGCATTGGCTGAAATGAACTAAATATTGATACGAGTGTATGACCATAAAGTTAGGAGTATAACTAAATATCTTCGGTGTTTCACAATTAGTGTCATCCATGCTAAATTATTATTATTATCTTTGCATGATATTCTTGATTGAATGATGCATGCTTTATTACAACCAAGGATTTACTAAAGCCTTTATAATTTTGGGCTCACTTGGAGGCATACATAGGAAATTCTAATTATTTCTCTTTCTCTATGCTTTATATCATCATCAATAATTAATTATTGCATGGTCTATATGTGTATTAATTATTTATCCATCTTATCATATCGTACTCAAAATAATTGTTTCATATTGACGATCATATATATTTTCTTGGGTCTATTAGGATTTATAATCCTCCCTTGTCTGAACTGTCTATGAGATTATATTTGCCAAACTTAGGAGTCATTTAGTTATTATTGGGTCCACTAGTACCGTTGGGTCTACTTGGCCTAATGGAGCCACATGTACTAGTCACTAGAGTGTGGGGAACACCTATAGAGGATAACTGGAACTGTATGCACTTGCATGCATCACTTTAGATGCATCCTAGACCAATCCTTGCATTTTAGGACCCACTGGGAGTGTTGATACCAACCTCCTTCAGTTTTTGGAAGTTGGTAACTAGTTAAGCTTAATTATTATTCAGTTACATTCAGTTAGATATCCTCTAGTTCAGTTACCACCAATTATGCATGGTTGCATTTGGGAAGGCACAAGTTCTCGGCTACTTCTCACCTACCACTACAGTTAGACTGGTTTAACTGATTATAACTGATTGAGAGACTGGATTAGAAATCTGGATTTAGCTAGTTGAACTCCGATAGTGATTTAGACACTTCTAGTTAGCCATGTAGTCAGATACAGTTAGATTCAGTTGGAGGATTCGAATCCTATCCACATGATTCGAATTCCTCCTTATGTAACACCATTGTAACACTAGATTATTTAATGAAGTTTATACTGTAATTCGTTAAGTAATACTTGTATGCTTCTTGTGAAATTTGATTTGTTTAGAGTGTAGAATTCATTCCTCTTCACTCCATAATAATTAAGAATATTATTGCACTCATTGCTTGATAATCTAATGGCACAACAACTCTAATAGGGTCATATAGTCATATGATAAAGTAATTCACTCTAGGGGTAGCTAATCCATAAAGGAGTGTTATAGCACTTAGTGATCATGACTAGAAATATATCGCCCAATATAAACACATGATTTGATACAAAACACGTCTCTAGTCTTGATACAACACAATATTGTGGTTTTAATACAACACACGACCCTAGTCTTGATACAACACAAGACCATCTACTATTAAGGAGATCCATTTCATAGGGTACTTTCTATGAGAAACAGTTGACTTGATACAACACAAGTTTATAATTGATACAACACAAGTCTATAGTCTTGATACAACACATTACCAGTCATGATACAACAAAAGATCCCATCTTGATACAACACAAGGTCATATCACATGAATCCCACCTCAATACATGATGACATAGATAGAACTTGACATGACACAGTGTCTTGACTTGATACCACACAAGTCCCTAACTTGATACATCACAAGTTGCTTAACTTGATACAACACAAGTTCTGGAGAATGACTCCTGATGTTGTACATTTAACACTCCCTCTCAGCGAAGGAGACATTCTTTGATTTACCAGGAATTTTCTTCCATACCAAACTTATCTCGAAAGTATCTCAACTTCATTAATAACAAAAACTTGTCCACAATTTTTCAACATGCTTATCAATAGGTATGTACCGAAATTTCAGTTTACATGACCATGGCATTGATGAAGTAAAACTTCATCTCAATGTGTTTATAATAACACATAGGGGTTTTCAAAAAAATTGAATATTAACACCTAATAACTGTAGGATCAAGTATTTCACCCTATTAGGTAGCTTCCCAATCTACACTACACCTCAGCATGTATTACTATCCGCAATACAATTTTCTTAGTACTAGATGAAATGCATCTTGCTTCTGTAGTACTAACCACAATAAACATGGCTTATGTAGTACTAACCACAATATACATAGCTAATCCTAATATATATCATATGTATACTATGTATCAATATACAAGAAATACCATATTTTAATGTTCCTCAATGGTACACAAACATATGGTCAGCTAGCAAGCATAAATACAATAGGTATGCTGATAAACCAACCAACTAGCTACACAGAGTAGCATAATTTAGATCCAATTCAAAATATAGTTTCTCTAAACTCGGAACCTTGGATTTCAAATCCATCATAGACAACATTATACATCAAATGTGTATCATGCAAAAATAAAATCTCAATTTTTTTCTTTCAATCTTCAACATTTGTTGACTTCAAGAATCTTCTACCATATAAATAAGTTCTTCGTGAGCTTGCCATTCTATGTGACATTATTCAAGGCCCGATCACTTTCATAATGATTTCATATCATAGTACCCATCATACCCAACTGTATGGCTATCTTACCTCTCCAAGAGGTTTAATTGTTCTTTGACAGTTCATATTATAAATAATCTTAAGTATCCAATAGTTTTTGATACTTTGTCCATGTCTCTTCTCAAGCGTATTTTCTGCATAAGATATCATATCCCCTGGTTTTCGGAGTCACATATCATGACTAACTAGTTTGGGGAATTTTAACTACTATTACCTGTGGAGATACATCAATACTCCCTCTCCAATTAAAGGAGCCTTTTTGTATTATACCAAGCTTGTTTTGGACAAAGGCTTAGAAAATATGCTGGAAATTCTGCTCATCTGTGGATATGTGCAACTGTTCCACAACTTTTTTATGCACCATGTCTCAGATATAACTGACTAGGAATTTTATAGAGCTTTACTAATTTACAATATGCTCTATCTAGCTAATATCTTTGATGTGATCTTTCTCTATCACTGTACTAGTTATAATCCAAATATATGTGAAACTTTCTTTCATTGACCAAGAGATGTCTGAATCCACATATACTTGTACTAAGTAGGTAACACAACACATGATTTTGTGTACATGTCTATGTACTAATTGCAAAGCATATAAATATTCCTTGGACCTGTATAGGTATATCTATAAGATCTTACAAATCTGAATAAGAATCAAATTTACCTTCATGTGTGTGTTTATGGACTTATAAATGTTCTTCAATCCTTTCTCATATAAACTCTACTAAACAGTTTTCCTCAACAAAATAAAATGTTATCCAATGATTGTTACACCTCTAAAATTAAGAATCATTCAAGATTATTATGTATAGTTTCCTTTTGAATATGACCACCATGCAAGTTTCTACACAACAGGAGATTAATTAACCAGTTCTATTGGTTTTCCAGAAGCTAGGAAATCTAGTTTCTCCCTCTCAACATCTGGGTTGGGAAAATAATAATTTGAGTCCTTCGTCATGGAGACTCATACTCCTATATGACTAACACATATATGAATATAACTAGGATAAAAAAATTACCTTCGGGAGTCTTTACATTTCTTAAGATAGTATTAAGGCATCTATCTTGTCTTCTTCCCAAGAAGCATAGGAACCTTCTAATCTATTCTCTTTCAGGATCAACCATTGGAATAACTCCACATTCATGTCATTATTTACTTTTAGGTGAAGGAATATTTTTTTCCCTATAAGAAAAATGATTTAAATGATTAATGACATTAATTAACCAAGAATTGTAATCACATGAAACTTTTAACATACTAGCAATGATTCACTATATTATGTACATAGACTAAATCAATGTTTGACATAACCCTATTCATATCTCAGGTGATGTTTTTCATTCCTATATCAGTCCAAAAAAACATATTTTACGAGGGAAATATGCTGCCTCGTATTCATATCTCGTGAAGCAAGCATGAATCCCTCTATATGATATATTATGACAGATCAAGTAGTCCTATGTTCATAACTCATGGAAAAATCATTCAACCCTATATAACATGTATTATGAATGGATGTGTCATCCTTATATCAGTCCTATATAAGTTTATATCATTGCTACATAAGTCTTATATCATTCCTCTATCATATCACATAATATGGACTCATGAGATCGACAATATGCTAATAAAAGATAAACAATAATGTATGTGCTCAACATATTATTACACCCTTCCAAATCCCACAGATTTATATCTCTATATGATTGTAATGAAACGTATTCAAAAGCATATAGATATGATCTATAGCAATGTGTAATAAGTAATTATCTTTTATTGTTTTATGTGGACTCCCTCTTTATCTTTCCACCCTTGCAGAGAATTACTGAAGTCCTTCTTTATTCATTGCAATTTAAAACTTTGCAAAAATTTAATGCATGTAATGAGTATCAAATCACTTCATCCAATTAAGTATCCCATGCACACTGAATTGAATGCTTTTATCCAATAAAGGAAGCACTCCTTTTGATCATCCTCTCTGTGAGATGATTTTTTTTAGAAGATTCACCTTCTTCTAAAACAGTGAATGCATGAACCCTTTCTTCATTATTATTTCTTGCATGGAACTCTCTTACAAAGTTCCCCTTATTTCCACAATAGAAGCATTCAACCTATGACTTTTTGAAGTCCTTATTTAACTTATTCTTCTTTTCATGAAAGAACTTCTTGGATGATTTTCTCTCTTTCTTCATTCTTTCCACGAGGGCAAGATTCTCCTCTTTCGTGCATTTTGTTTTTCTTTGGATGCTCCCTTCTTATTGAATGGAATCATGCCATAATATTTCGAATTTGGGATGTTATTCTCTTTCATTTACTACGACCAATAAATTCTCCCATGAGGAAGGAAGCCCATCGATGGTCGTTTGAAGAAGTCATCCTCATTCGTCACCACATTGATGATTGCTAGTTGATTGCTCACTTGTGAAATATTTGAGAAGAAGGATGCTACATACTCATCTCTTTCCATATTTAGGTTGTGAAACTTTTTCTTCAAATAACCCTTTTGAGTAGGGGCATTTTTCTCATAAATATTCATGAGTCTGTGAAAATACTCATTTTTCATCTTCAATAGCGTGATCACCGACATGGGATTGTCCTTCACGGAGTCATATATAATCCTCTTTACCTTTCCTTTATTCTTCTTGTAATTTATCCATGTTGAATTAGTGGTAGGATCCTCTACCACCGAAGTCAAGAATTAATCAAGATCATGCTCCTGAAGAATCTTCAACACTCTTTCCTTCCATGTATTGAAGTGGGAAGTACCTTCAAGGCGATATTCCAGTCGAACGAAGATTGATGTCATGGTGCAATATTTTTCTCAACTCTTCAAGATCTATGTAGGATTATGTTTGTGCACAAAACTATGATCCTTCATGCCTTATTCTCTGATGCCCTGTGAATGTTTGAGCAAAAGTGGATACACTTGAACTTAACATTTTTTATCTATCAATTTTAGTTCTTATAAATCTCATAAATCAACCACATGTGAATCTCATAAATATATCATCCACATATAAATATCATAAATCAATCCACCATGAGAGACAACATATACCATGGAAAAAATATCCAAACATGGAGGATGCAAAACTTAGCAACTCTTTGAGTATGATAGATTAATTTATAGAGAATGGTTTACAACACATAAGCAGGTTTCCTCATAAGAGATATCACCTCAGTAGTACACAAGATATTCCCTCATATAAATATATTTCCCACTTTCCAAGTGATTAGCACTTTGATAACAAGTTAATACGATTTCCATGCCATGGATATAACACCAATACACTCTAAACAATTCAAATATGATAAGTCAAAAAATCACTGGAGTCTCCATACTCTCTCCATAGATTCAGTAGTGCATACACAGGTAGGAGTACTAAACGAAACTCACTTCATGCAATCATTAGAACTCTTACTAATGTTAGTGCCAATCTAGCACTTAAGATACTCCATCATGCACAAGATATGCACCATACTTTCCTCAATTAATTTTAAATGATTGTTCATTGATTTGAATGAAATATGAGCTTTCTAAACTGAATGTGAACTGACTGAACTGATTAGGAACTAATTGAACTGAACTCAATCTTTATCTAAGTGTATGAACATAAAGTCAAAAGGCTAACAAAATGTCTTTGGTGTTTAATAATTAGTGTCATCTATGCTGAATTACTATTATTATCTTTGCATGACTATTCTTAGTTAACTAATACATGCTTTATTACAACTAAGGATTTACTAAATCAAGAGAAGACATAATGAAGTAAATTTCTTTGTCACATCAAAATTTCAATATAAATTCAATTTTATATAAAGTAAGCTTTGTATATTGCTGAAGGTACAAGTCAGTAAACAGTTGTTATGCCTAAGCTGTCAAGAAAATAATGCATTGGTATTACACAAAAGTACAACTTGTTGCATCTAGAGTTTATGAGAATCCAAAATGGGAACTAGTTATTATATTTTATAGTTTTTTTGCGAGATTATGATGCAACTAATTTTTAGAAAGAAATTGTGAGAAAAAATGCAAGTGCGCATGGTTGCAAGAAGCATCGCCACATAGAAATTAGTAAGATATGCAAGGAAAAAAGATGAATTCCTCGATGGAAAATGTAATTTCTAGAATGAATATGAATTCTTGATTGTTATTAAAAGATTATTGAAGGTGATGCTAAAGGATTATTGTCTGAACAATCAATTTTGTTCAGGAAAACATAGTTTGGTGACTCAATATGCCAGCAATGTATTGCAAGAAAAAGAATAAGAAATAATTGGTAGATTTGGAATTTTTTTATTGAAATACTAAATAGTGGTAACTATGAAATTATGGAAATGTAGTTGTGTATATGGGATATATGTGATAAGGAAGTCAAATCATATATATATTTTTAAATGGTTTGTACATGAATAGATACTAGAAGTATCAAGCTATTCAAGTGATAATGTGTTGTTTAAACATATTGGATGTTTGATGTTGTTAATTAAGTCTTGGAAGACTTAGGTAAACATGCCTTGATGTTGAGCAGGTAAGATATGGAACATCAATATTATTGACTTACCATGTTGATATGGTGTTGATTTAGTGGGCTTAGGCACATCAAGAATGTTCATAGTTATTAAAAGTTTGGCTTGATGTGGAGATGGTAGGATCTGGAACATCGAGTATAGACATAGATGGTTACGATATTTCATGTATTCAATACTTCCTTTTGAAAAATGTATTAAATATATGACATAATGATTGAAAACTCCTTGATATATTACAGGTAATGACCTCTAGTAGTTTCGATAAGACCATAGATTAAGAACCAATTATAAAACTATGAAACTTGCAACATAAAGAAAAAACGTAATATGACTGAATACTACTAAAAAGGGAGTTAATTACCAATCAGAATGTGAACTTAATTACCAATTAATAATGTATTGTGAAATGCATCAACATCCATTATAGGACCTTCATCTATAAGTTGATGAGGTCTGTCAACATGCATAAATGACCTATTTAGAAGTTGAACATCTTCATGATAAAGGAAAATATCATAAAATTATCATTTTTAATTTGAATTATCAGCAAATTATAACAATGTAGAAAGACAATTTAGCTACTGTATAGTTTTATAAACATGAAAATTTTTACCAACCTGGAGTGTTGATAAGTATGTGACAATACATCTTCAAATATTCTTCCTGATGAATTTTCTCAACAACACGGGCCAATCTACAATTTTGATCCCATATTATAAATTGAATAATTATGAATTCGTCATAAATGGAGAGAACCACTCTATCTTCCTCTACAAAATTTTAGTACTATTGTCCCAAAACAAAATATTTCTTTCATTTTTAAAGGGATGTTTATTCCTCCTCAAAACACCAAAAAAATCTAATAAAGGAAAGGGATTCGCTTTGTCACTGTCTTCATTCCGGTCATAAAACATATCCATTGTTTCACTTATTTCAATTTCATCACCTTTTCATTCCTGATATATCCCATGCAACACAATGATGGTATTTGATCTCTTATACTAGTCTTTTTATTCTTGAATAGGTTGAAATAGTCAACTTTAAAATATTATTCTTGGATTGTATTTTTGGAATACATCTTAACTACAACAATAACCAAATGACATTTACTGGATCATTTAAAAAGACACAAACACATCTACATTGGATTTTGCTTAGCATGCTAAGAAACTCTATTAAACCATCGCAACTCCAATCAGTGACCACATTACATAAATCTACCACAAATAAATCCATTTCCAATGTCATCATATCTAGTCATAAGCTTTCTAGTGCATGCTTCAATGAATTTAGATAATATGAAACACACGAAAAATGGTAGGAGTTTGGAATGGTTCCCCTTTCGACACCATTCCTTTGTTCTATATGAATATTCAATATGTCCTTAGCTAGTTCCAAAACACTTTGATAATCATAATTAACCTTTCTTTTTTTCTTGTTTTTAGTTGATTATTCAGGTTCATCATCATCATCTATTTATTTGGTTTCATCGATGATACCACCAAGTTGTATGATGTGGTTTTGTTTGATGTTTTATACTTCTAGTACATTTCTTGCATGTACTTTGAAATATTTATGGTTGTGAAAATCATTATTTTCCATATATTTGGATGCAACTCTACAAATATGTCTATGTTCATTTATCCTCTTCCAGTACATACTTAATCCCTCTCCTTCCACCCCTTTTATGATTGAAATAATCATCCATACATTGCCTTCTATTATTTCAATTGCTAAGTGATCTAGTTATTTATCGTCAATTCCCCTTGTACACCTAAAAATATTGCTATGTATTTAGATGTACTGTTGGGAGTGAAATATTCTTGTGATTCCTTCTTAGGTGAACATGCTAGACAACCATTTTTATAAAGGTAAAAAAATTTATCCATTTATTCCATATTTGATGAGGGAGACACACTAAGGTAAATTTATCCTTGATACTCTCAACCTTCTCTCTTTCAAATATGCTCTTACATTTTTTCTCAAACATCTGCAAGGTAAATAATATGTATGGGAAAAATATATATTTTTATAATATTGTAATCAATGCAATTCAAGTACACAAACTTACCAAAGAGATAAAAATACCAAAGAAATAAAAAGGGTCAGGTTCTCACTCAAAATACAAGAGTTTGAGAAATGGATAATGATCCTTCTCATCCCAAAATTCTAAGGATGTTACTCAACCAAAAAGATCCATTCAAATTCCACAAAGGTAATTCAAATTTCCAAGAAGGAAAAGATACACATGTACTAGCTAAAAATAGTTAGTGAGGGTAAATTTGTGTTAGTGGGGTTTACAAAAGCAAGGGTTACCTCCAAAAACCACCAAAGGGAACCCTCAACAAGAGGAAACCATAAAGCCAAGATCAAGGTGTCAAATTTGCCAGGAATGTCCCATTCCCTCTCATGCTATGGATCAAGGCCTCTCATACTCTTTTGTGGTTTTTGGTTTGCAAGTTGTTTTAAATAAATAATTTTTTTCAAAAATAAGAATAATGTATATAGGTCCTTAAGCACCCTTGTCACTATAAATTAGTGCCACAATAATAGTGTCATTACCATATATTACATTGTCCAAGGCTTAACATTTTTGGTATTACAACAAGCTATGAAGGAGTTGAGGTAGATTGAAATGGTGTTGAAGGAGTATACAAAGGGGTAGAAGGAGACGGTTTGATTGGATAATTTTGTTTAGGATGCTTGTGTTCATACTAAGGGATTGATTTTCTCTCACGACCTTTTGATTCTTTCCATCTTGTTGCTCTTGTACTTGCACCAGAGATTGTATTGAGAGTTTGGAAAGAAGGAAAATCTTCCCAAAGTTTCCCTATTTGTTGACAAGATTTACAATAAAAGGTTGTATTTTCGTAGTCAATAAACTATGAATAGGGTTTATCTTCAATCTAGTAAATGAGGATGTTGTGAAGAATCCCACAACTAAGATAAAAACATGACAAAAATACAAGCAAAGGTGAATAAACGTTTCTGTATCTTTTTCATATCAATCTTTAGAAATTGACCTAATGATTTTCTAATGGAAGTAAAAAATTCCAAATTCTAAAAATGTAAGGGAATATTTAAAAGTCTTACGTAAATAGGTGTACCAACAATAGTTGTCATGGATAGAGGGTTGAATGCTACAAACCATTTCTCAATGGATAGACCTAAGCATCCCCAGAAGCAAGGCCCTTGCTCAAGGACTCTACCTATGTCTTTGTAGTTGTGTTCAGAAAGGACATTTTTCCTAAGTCTTCTACCTATGTAGTTGGAGTGTGTTCAGATTGTTCTGCAATAAAGGATTAGTCATGAAACACCTTTTATCTAGTGATTATTACACTGACATTAGGTGCCAATGGAACTGAATGCCTTGAAAGCACAACATTTTTAAAAGAGGTTATAAGGAGGAAGGTGTATTGAAACTCCTCGCTCCACCACATAGTATATAGTCTAGAGAAATGCTCGCATCTTTAAGAATTTTGTAGTTTTGAAGCAAGGGGCCTTCCTAGAGCTATAGTCCTTTAAAGAGGATTTGTTGAAGAGTAGAAGAAATCCCCATCTCTTTTTGGATCTGGATTTTTAGAGAGGCCATGTGATCTGAAACTTGTATATGAAAATAAAGAGAGGTACCTCAAAGAGGATTTACAAAAGGAGAGGCTCCATAAGTGTTAAAGCAGATTGAGGCAGAGGAAGCAATACAGGTAAATGTGTCCCTCTCTCATTGCCTATACTGGAGATTGCGAAAAGAATCAAGTTGTGGTCTAGAAACCAAAGCAAGCAGATTACCTGGTGATGGAGATCTTGTTGGCTGAATAATGCAAGTGAAGACAACAAACCATTACAATGCCAGGTTTTCCATGAGATCAAAAATGGAATTCTCCATAGGAAAGTAGAAAAAATTCCTTATTATTAAATATTTATCATTAATTATAGTTACAACTGAATAATGTTAATCAATAGCATAGCCATATTATAGCCATATTTATTAATATTATTATATTATTTGTTAAACATTAATATTATTAATTTATTGGACCCCAATGTGTAGATTCGTTCGCAAGAGGGTGCATTGTTAAGGCATTGTTTGTGACTTGGGTTTTTCAAACCATGTAAGAATGTACCACTCATGTTAGATGGGTACAAGTGAAACCGATTTGTCGAGTCCGCTAGCCATAAAATATAAAATAAAATATAAAAATATTGATTTATTATAGACATTACTATTTACTGTCTAATATTCTAATATTAATGTTTAATATGTCAATTATTGCTAGCTCATTGTGTTAAGTTATGGGTTTAGTTAGCAAAGAGACCTCGATTCAATTCCCCTTAGGGCTCAACTAGTTAAGAGAAGACACCCAAAATCCAACCAATTGAGGGTTTGTGTGTCCTAGGCTAAATGCAATCCCTATGTGATTTTGATGGCTTACCACTTCCATAAGGCATATTCTAGCAAACCAAAAAAATTATTGTTTAATAATATCAACGAAACATGTGTTGATAAAAATTTAATGTTAATTAATTTTAAATACTAATATTATTTATTAACAATAATCTTATCTAATTAATTATACTACTAATAATATTAATAATATTAATATTAGTGAATCACATATTTATACCATTAAGATTTATTAATTTTAATAATATTAATATTAATTAATCACATGTTTATACTATTAATACTAATAATCTTAATATTAGTGAATCACGTGTTTATATTATTAATATTTATTAATAGAGAATAATAATAATAATAATTATTAAATAATTAATAGTTAAATTATTAATTATATATAAACATAATTATATTTTATATATTTCAAAAAGATACTTTTATATTAATAAAATAGTTATTTGTATTCAATAATGTGGGAAAGAAAGATAAATGTATTTGTACATTTAATCATTGGAGTCTTTTTATTTGAATATTGGTTATAATTTAGGTACATTCTTTATATTTTAGGCTCTATCTATAAATCAATGCCATATAGAATAATTAAATAACTACCTCTCAAACTCAATGCATACAGATAAGACTTAGCTTGAATCACTACAAGCAATTTCATACACTATCTATCTAGTTAGTTAATTCTGTAACTACCTCTAAATCTCAATGCATAATGAATACATAAGCCTTCAACATAACTTTGATTCACCACAAACAATTTCATTATTATTATAGAGATAATATACTCATTTTATAATTTGTATTTATATTTAGTTTTTTATAATTATAATTTTATTGTTTTAAAATTGGTTATTATAAATTAACTATATAAATTAAGAATATATTTTGCATATACATAAAAGCATAATTATTAATTATTATAGAATTTATATCTATAAGTATTAAAAGAAATATAATCTGAAATTTTTTTATATTAAATTTTGTATATATTAAAAAAAATTAATCTTTTTTAATATTTAAAATCAAATCACTATAATTTACTAGATTTAATATCAAATTAATATTTAAATCAACATCATTTACATTTCAATGATAACAATATGTTACATAACTTTACACAATCTTTACAATATCTCTTCCAAAAAAACTCGGTTGTAAACACTCGTACTCTAAATGCAATAAATAAATAAAAAACTAACATCAAAATACATTGTTATCAATTACATAGGAAAAGTTATATTAAAAAAGATATAGACAACGGATAAAACACAAATTTAATAATAAATATAAAAAAACTAAAACACACCAAAATTTATATTAAAAAAAAAATAAACAACCCAAAACAAATTTAACAATAAATATAAAAAAACCAATATCAAGACAAATTGTTTTCAATTATGTAGATTGGAAACACACCAAAAGCTATATTAAAAAAAAATAGACAACAAAGATAACCAATAAAAGCAAATTTAAAGATAAATATTAAAAAACTAACATCAAAACAAATTGTTATGAATTATGTAGATTGAAAACACACCAAAAATTATATTAAAAAAAATAGATAACATTTATAAGAACTTATAAACTACAAATTTAACAATAAATGTAACATCAAAACAAATTGTTATCAATTATTTAGATTAAAAACACACCAAAAATTATATTAAAAAAAATAAACAACACATAACAAATAAAAAACAAATTTAACCGATCGAGTTGTTTACCTATAAAGACATTATAGTTATTGAATGCAACTTATTGAATACAACTCAGCTTTTATCTTTTAAAATCATTGAGAATGGGTTGTAGAAGTTTATAGGGTCCTCTCTTGTAACACATCTAGAAGTAAAAAAAAAATATTTTTATTTATTTCAGAAAACATTATGTTAAATTTATTGTAAAAGTTTTAATGACCAAGTTGGTCAATGATGACTGTAATTGAAGAATTATTTAATTAAATAATTAAACACAAGAGACACCTATCCAAGAGGGACTATTGAATGAGTGTTCACTGATTCACTAGGAGGAATGAGTAGTTGTATAAGCTCGTTGACTAGCATTTCACTTTTTAGATGTTGCAGGAAGCATAATCCATGAAAATGTGGTCATGTTCTGTGAGAGGGGGAAATGAGCAGGTGGCTCATTTAATTCCAAAACTAAACCAAAGACCTAGGAAGTCTCATAAATACCATCAAATTGAGCAGGAGGCTCATCACTACATTTGATTTCCTAAGTGAATGTGCCTTGTGACTGCTGCAAACTGAAAAGTCACTCACACAAGGAATTTGATGAGGGGATCGCTAAAGTGGAAATTGGTGAGTTAAGTCTGCAAAGGGCTAAGTTGTAGCAAGTTGTTGTGTGGATTTTTATCCAGTGATCTTCGTCTTAGTGGTTTAGTGAACACCCTCGGGGGTCCTAAGCAAGTAATTTGGTTGCTTCACAAGACAGTTGGGTGGATTAGTCTTCCTTGGGTGTTTTTCCCCTTCTGCATATTATCGAGGTTCTAATTGCTATTATTTATCTACCATTTAATTTCTAGATCTACATTTTATTTAAGAAGTATGCTTAGTATTTGCATAATTTAATAATATATGTTGATAATCAAATGTTTATGATCTAAAATTTCTATATGTAGATTTCTATAAGCATACTAAGCATCTATAGGGTTTTTATTAAAGGGTTAATGATCGAATGTTATAGTTAGGTTAATCGCTAACTCAAAATGATATTTTATTCTTTTTTGGAATATTAAGTTAGTTAGTATCATTCTTTTGTAATGTCTTTCTCGGTGTAAATTTCTGTTAAGTTAAATTGAAGCATATAAACAACACAGAATTAATACTAGAGAGAAACCCTACATAGATTTTATTTCACAGGTTAATATTATATATATATATATATGTATGTATGTATATGAAAACCACATTACTAATAATTGCATCATTTAGGTTTCTAACCCAAGATAATAAAGTTACACAGAACACATAAATAAACATTTAACAGTAAATTGAAGCAACATAAAAGAAAACTTATAATTTTACTACAACGATTTATACATAAATGAACTAAGATTTCCTTCCATAGCTAAGTTAGCCTAAGAACCTAAACTATAGTTTTATAGATATGGTATGACAATCCTTTAAAAAAAATTAAAATAGTATTGAAACAAGGTTTAAAGATCGAGTAGGGATAGGGTTGGAGTTTTTCTTTTTAAAATAGCTTGCACCATAAATACTTTAGAGAATTTATTCTACAAACTACTTTAATTTAATACCAAATCGAGATTATCGACAGACCATAGCCGAGTTACGGGCTGAAGGTGTTTAGGTATTGTCATTTGCACTTAACGCACAGAAGAAAAACATGGCATCCCTTATGGTTTATTTATTTATTTAAACAAACAGTATCATACTTCTAGAGAGTATAAACATTTTAAGAATGGTTCATGATCTGTTACAGAGTATTGGCCTGACGACGTAAATCAAGAAAAAGAAAAGCTAAGTAAAGGATCATGGCTGATTTTAGTATTCATTATTAAACTAAACCACAATAAGTGCTAATTATTTGACAAAAAGACTTACAGGATTTTCTTAAACATGTTTAGGATTTTAACAAACAGTAAACGTCTTCCCGTGTGTGTGACAGTGGCCTTACGACCCTTTCCTCAAAGGCATGCATGATAGGGTAAATGCCTCACGGTAGTTTCCTTTTAGTTTTACACATTAACTACTACTGTAAAACCACAAACAAGGCTATGAACAACAAAACAACGCAACATTACTAAATACATCATCAAGAAGCCTCACACGTCTCTTCCTTTTACCAAAAACTTTGCATAATTTAAATACAACATTTATCTTTGACAGTGGCCCTAAGACCCTAACTAAAAACAAACATGAGAGTGTAAAGGCCTCATGACCACATTGCTTTTTTTAATTACAAACTGTTAAAAAAAAAGGACTAATAATCAAAATAGAGTGCATCTATTGCAAAAATGTACATAGCCGCATTGATGAACAAAAGAACAAAGTTACAGTTTTAATAGAATAAACATGGCATTATGTAAATCCCTCATGAGTTCTTACAAATTAAGAAAAACCTTTACATTATCAAAACAAGTAGCAGAATTGCAATAGATATAGGTTAAACATATATTATAAAAATGGCATAGTCGCTATGACTCCACGGATGACATAAATCCCTTACAGTATCAAGTTCATGGCGTTACCAAAAGGAATTTATCACTTTCACACACAAGAACACGTGCAGAGATGAAACCCGGAAGCTATGGGACAACTGTATAGCAAGTCACGGAGGTTCAACCACAGAGCCATGAAGGACAAGGTAACAAGTCTTTCTGGACAGTAAAACCCTCTCGGCCTTGCATCCATCCCAAAATCTTGTCACAGACAATGCTTATGGAACCCTCGTGCACATGAAAAAAACTTTGAGATAAGAAATTATAACATCGATTTAAAGCTTAGGTTTGTAACAAACAAAGTTAACATTTCCGTGTTCTGCAAATAGAAAACGTAACCAGCATATGCAGTGAAAAACATCAAGTAGTAGGCAAGGAGGAAAGGTGTCGATGGACGAATAACTCGGCTCCTCCACCTTTGTTTCTGAATAGAGAGGCTACCAGGTGGAACAGTCCAAAAACAGGCTGCGTCTAAGGAAAAATGGAAATCAAACAAAACCTCATCGTTATGACAAACATGATCAACGAGACACATTAAAACCCTAGGGTTTTGCACCGTGTACTTTGGCTTCGAACTGTAGCATTCACGGCCTCCACATGGAACCCCTTCAATGCATGTCTTTTACACATCTTCTCAAACCTTCCTTGTTTTCAAGTCAACTATCGCATGAGTTAATAGTCTAGGCACTTTTACGTAGTTTCATCGAAATAATAAATATACATATATTTAGTTCATGACATAACTTATAGCATGGTGGGATGATTTTATGTATTAAGTCTTATTCCAAACTTAGTTATAGGTGGATTCCAAACCCTTGGTGTTCCAATTGTTTTGCTAGGGATATTTGTTGCTTTATAGTTTTAGGATTTTGTAAACAAGTAACTCAACGCTTGATCTCGCTCACATGCACAAGGAAAAACAAAGGTTCACACGCACAAGGAAAAACAAAGGTTCTTGCATTAGCCATTAAGGGCTAAGTAAGACTTGTGACCTTTTTTCCTTCTAAGCTCATAAGTAAATCAAAACTCGAAAGATGAAAGCAGTTTTCACAACTTTGCAACCAACAAAGAATTAAAAAATAGTTATAACAACAAGATATATGTTAGATGAAAAACGTCATGCAAATCAACCTATGTTATTTTTTATATTTGGCTCGAAGTATAACATCGCAAACAAATTATAAAATTAGATATACTAAAAATAGAAATGATTTCTTTTTGCAGATCAACTTATGTTATTTATGTATATTGAGTGTGAACTATAACATCGCAAACAAATAATAAAGTTACATATAATAAAAAAGAAATTAATATTTGTTTTTAGTAATATAGGGATGTTACATCTCGCCTAATCGATCCAAACAAATAGCATAGTAAATAGTCTATAAAATCTTATTTGGAATATGCTGAATATTTTTTGGCAATATCAAATTTATAGTTATTAAGTTTTTTAATTTTGAATATTTGAAATAATTTTCATCAAAATTGAAATTAATACATTTTAAAAAAAAATTGCAAGTTCAAAATTTTCGAAATCTCTATATCTCATGCCTTTTCGTTCCAATTGGATGAAGTATCGCCATCGCTGACGGAAGAAAAGAGTTTCAGATTCCCAGGGCATCTCGGTGCCACATTCTCTGACCGTTATGGCAGTTTCAAACATTTTCCAGATATTTGATGTTATTTATTACCAAGATTCTATAAATTCATGTGTCAATGCAGCAGCTTAAACAGCTACCCATTTCAGCATTTAGTTTGCTTTCAATTAAGTCGTTTAATTACAATGAAGTGTTTCCAGAAGCCTCACGTAGTATTGGTTCCATTCCCGGCGTTGGGTCACTTCATCCCTTTCTTCGATCTAGCTAGGTTACTGGCTTTACATGGCGCCGACGTGAGCTATGTCACGACGCCTGCAAACGCTTCCCGTCTAGAAGGAGCCATGGCTGAAACTCAATCAGCCGGTTTAGATATCCGTGCTTTAGTTCTTGCCACACCTACTGTCCAAGGACTGCCGGAGGGACACGAAAGCGCCAATGTCATTCCTTCCGAGTCGTTTCATCTCATTTTCGATCTTGCTGAGAAGCTTGCAGAGCCCTTTGAGCGCTGGCTCCAAGAACAGGAACAAGCTGGAACTGATCGTTCTGCACCAGTTTGTATTATTAGCGATTTCTTGATGCTATGGACTCTGCAGACCGGTGAAAAGTATGGTGTTCCCCGAGTTTTGTTTAATACATGCGGGGCGTTCGCCACGACACTGCTCAACTCCTTCTGAGCTGCGGTCTCTCACAATGGGCCACAGAGAGAAGGGCACAGTGTCGTTCTAAGCATGAATTCGCCGACCAGTGAGATTCAATAAGAACGAGATAGCCACCGACTTCTTCGAGCCCGACATGTCGAACCCGTTGCTGCAGTCCCTCCTCCGGAGGTTTGTAACACTGATTCATGGCTGGGGAATGCTCATGCCTGCGCATCTAAGGCACCTGAGAAGCCTGACAGGGATTCCCATCTGGTCTACAGGTCCAGCGCTTCCGCCGAGCTATGCAGGGAAGACTGGCAGAGGCAAATTGGAAGACATCAACGAGGACGAGGTGGTTCTATGGCTAAATTCTCAGAGACCGCGTTCGGTGGTGTATGTTTCATTCGGAAGCCAGATCTTCTTGACGGAACGACAAATCGTTGCGTCCAGGGGTTTGGAAGCCATCGGCCAACCGTTCGTGTGGGCCATCAAAACGCCGCCAAAAATGGATACCATTACTGCCGACACAGCAGCAGCAGATGCCATTGAAGCCAACCATTTTCCCCATGGCTTCGAGGACAGAATGAAGAACAGAAGGTTAGGGTTAATCATATGGGGATGGGCGCCTGAGCTTCTTATTCTTTCCCATCCATCGGTCGGCGCCTTCATGACCCACTGTGGGTGGAATTCCACACTGGAGAGCATAACTCTGGGCGTTCCTCTCATCACATGGCCGATGTTTGGGGATCGACACTTCAATTCAAAGCAAGTCGCCGAGCATTTTGGTACAGGAGTTCAGTTTTGTCAACACATAGATGGTGTTCCTGATGAGGAAAGAATGAAGGAAGTGTTGAGGCTTTTGTTGACTGAAGATGAGGGCAAGCAGATGAGAAGACGGGCAGAGAAATTGAAGGAGATGGCTTCCAAAGCTGTTGGAGAGGGAGGATCTTCGACAACAAATTTGCAAGCTTTCGTGCGTGAGATGCATAAGCTGACCATAATGAGAACCGGCAATGGGGAAATAGAAATTGGGAATACGGAATAAGTACCAAAGATTCCAGTGACTGTTTTAAGAAAGGGTGGTACGACAGGTGATAAAGATTTGGTATTAATAATGGATATACAATTTATATATTTAGTTTTTTGGTTTAACTGTCAGCTATTTTTATAAAACTAAAGTGTTGGTTATATTTATGAACATTTATTGGCCATTTTACTTGTGGTTGTGATTCATTGTTTCTATTGCCTAGAAGACACCATTATCCTTGCAAAAGAAGACCACTATTTTAAAAAAGAATTTAGAGAGGCCTTAGAGATTACCAAACTCCCACACAACCTAAATAGAGATGGTGGCCTCGAGGTGAGCACTAGTTGGCTTCCCTCGATTCTCAATAGGAAAGGCCACTCTGTCCCTTAACCTTTTTTCTTCTGCCATTTTTCCTCTTTCAAGTCCCTCCCCTTTATTCCTCTGTCCTCCTTCCTTGGCCTTAATTAATACCTTAATTTTTATAAAAAATACCCTAAAATTTAAAATTAAAATTGAAAGATCTTTTTAAAAATCATTTTAAAACTTTCGGTTTTTAAATATGAATTAAAATCAACTTTTTAAACTTTATAATTCTTTCTAAAACTTTTGGAATTTTAAATCAACCTTTTAATCTTTTAAACCCTTTCCCGAAGTTTTAGACACAGTAATAGGCAATTAAATAAAATTTGTTATTAATAATAATAAATATTTTTCATCCTAAAAGATCACTTTCATAAAAAATTTATTATATGTTAAAATTGAAATAAAAAAGTAAAATTATAATTAAAAATTAAAATTAAATGAAATTAATTGAAAATTTCCTTAATAATAGGCATTTAAAATTTTTCCAAGTCTAGACACATTAATAGGAAATTAAAATAAAATTTGTTATTAATAATAATAAAATTTTTTGACATTTTGAATTTGACTCTATACTTTTTATAAAAATTTTATAAACTTCTTAAATAACTAATTATTAAAAAAAAAATTTCTTTTTTTCCTTAAAACTTTTAATATTGTCTTAATGTAGCCATTGTATAAATTTTTAATAATATAAACTTTTTCTTTTCCAAAAAATAGGTTTAAAGAATAACTTTTCCGCACACTTTCATATTAAAATAAAATTATTATTTTTTTAAGCTTTCTACGAGTTTTCAGTATTTATCGATGATTCTCACTCTCTCCACCTTCGACATTGTCCTGATGATGGATACTGATATGGATCAGAAATGTCGACTTGGTCATTTGGATACTGTAGTTTCTCCGACAACAACATCAATAACTAACCACCACAAAAATTTAGCAACAAAAATAAAATTTTTACTTACTAATGTTTTGTTTTGTGTATATATTTGAATTTTTTTATAAAATAATTATTGATATTTGTATTGATTGCAATGGAAGATGTCATTCTAGCTATGATATTAAGGTTATGTAATGGATATATATAAGAACTTTGTATTAGTCATGTTTTGTCCAAAAAATTATTAATGTGCTTTAGTGTTAAATATTATAAAATATTAAATTTATGTTTTTAAAATATATTTATAGCATATATGAATAGCTATACATTAAGTGTCTTATTATCCTTCAATACAATTTTCTTTATATTAGTCATAAGTTAACTAAAAAAAGTTAGCCCCAAGGGTTAGCTCAATTGAAGTTAGCCCCAAGGGTTAGCTCAATTGGTAAGACGTGGGCACACTCTAGAGGTCATGGGTTTGAGCCTTGAGTCCTCTAGGGTTAGTCCTTCTATTAGGATGGCGTATTGCTGGTTTCCCGTGGATCTTTCCATCTGAAAAAAAGTTATAATTCTTTTTTAATGTTTTATATTTAATAATAAAAAAATTATATTTATAATATATATATAAATTATAATTATTTCATATTTAAATTCTAACTAGATAAAAATAAACCTTTTTATTACATGTGGATGTAGACATTACATCCACATCCTTAGTTAATGTGTTCCATGAGCAGCTTTAACTATTGGAAAGGTAAGGCATTGATTGAAAAATCAACGAGTGCATACTAAATATACTATTTGATGTTGACAAGTTTATCTATTTTCATTTCAGGTATCCCTACATTAAGTGGAAAAGACCAGCTACGAGGTAGCCCTTGTTATGTAATGATTACAAACAAACCTAGAATTTGATGGCCTATAGAACGTTTTTTGGTTTTCAAGATGTATTTGACACGTACATTCAAATTTTGTACTACATGTTTGCAAAATTACTTTTCGTCAAATCGACGTTCAACAACATTACTTACGTGTAATAAATTTTAATACATAGGTCTTTGTATATAGATTATGATATATATTGTTGGATCTCGGATGAGGCATCAATATATGGATGACAACATTGATGTGACAACACTAATCAATATCATTATATCACCTCAATCATAATAGATATATATTTTGGTTCTACCTTAAAGAATCACACTCACATCTAATTAAATTCTATACCTAAAAATAGTGTTGCATGTAGTTACATTGATGGTGGTAGAGTTAATGAGCATTGTAAACAGTGATGGTGTGATGGTGAATTAATTGATCACTTAAGCCCGAAAATGCATATTTGAGATGTAGTTTGTTTTTGCTGGTCTTAAAGGATTTGTGTACTTTCATGATAGTTTAGTTTCTTTATTACTTTGGTTTTAAATGTATTTGTAGTTCTGCGATTTTAAATCTTTGATATTCCTATAAATCCTATTGTCAACGTCCAAAGGCATTTACCACCTCGTGACTCTAGTTTAGTATTCGAATTCTGTGTTATTTATATATATATTTCAAAACTGCATAAGGATCTTAAAGATAATTTATAGCTTCATTTAAAGTTAATATAAATTACAACTTCATTTAATAAAAAATTAAATAAAATCATTCAAATTGTGAAGAAAGGAAGTCTTCCTTCGACCCCTTTAGATTCGTTTATTGTAAGATAGCCTTAAAACAAGCATAGAATCCAACATTATATTCTTAATGGTGGTAATTTATTTATTTTTCAAAAAATTAGTTTTGATAAGTTTTATTTTGTTTATTAATATAAATGTTTGTTTTTTTATTTTTATTGTACAAAATGTGTTTGAACAAATAAAAAGGTAAGTAGAATGTAATTTAATTTTTAAAATTTATTTAATTTTTATTTATAATTTTGTTAGATAATTTGTAATTTTTAAATAATTTGCTAAGATTATATTTTGGTGTGATCTAGTTTTTTTTATTGGTTTAATCAGTAGTGTTGCACACCGTGTGATTGGATTGCGAGAAGGAGGGGGTGGAGATATCTCCTACTAAGAAGTTATTAATGTGTGACATGTTGGAGGCTCCTCGACATGGTCTAATTGAAAGACTAAGGAATCAATTAAGGTATCTCCTATGGGAATGAAGGGCCAATAAGGAATCCACATTCAAAGGATTGAACAATAAATGGGGCCTCTAACCTAGCAATGGATCCTCATTCATAAAGGATATGTATCTTGTATGAAGATAATTATATTCCAAGATATGAAGTTACCTTTACCAAGATAGGATATTATATTCAATATATGAGGGACCATACTATGATAGGGAAGTTTTTGGAATTTGGCGAGTGGAGTTCCGGGCATTAGCTAGTGGACTACGACAAAATAAAAACCAAAAGGCCATGTGGAGATAGGAAAGTGAGATCCAAAGGTTTTATTACACTGATATTTACTAGCATGGGGGAGACAAATTGGGTGTTTGAATGATAGCCCTTTTTTTTAAAAATATGAGAGATTGTATTTAAGGGACTCGAGATAAATATTTTGGCCTGAAAATAAGATTTTTTCTGCAACTTTGGTTTGGATTCGACTGTACTTTCTACCACATGATCTCTAGGATAAATAAACATTGGAAGGCATAGGTAATATTCTTGAATCATTTGTGATGATCGTTGAAGCAATGAAGCAAGGATTATATACTTATTTTGCTTGGATATTTGTGCATAATATTTCACATGTAATACTTGATTCAATTGGTTTAAGTTAGTAGCTAGATACATACTTGGTACGAACTATAGATTAGGAGCACACCCTATTTTGCTTCCAAGGATTCCATGAGCATGAACATCTCTTCAAAGATTTATCTCTGATTAAACAAGCACTAGAATGAAAATATGAGTGAACTATGGATTCAAAATGATTTACCATAGTTATTAATCAAAAGGATTGCTTTAATATTTTTCCAATGAAGGAGGCTAAGAATAAATCTAAGGTATATACTGAATTGATACCAAGATGACATATCAAGAAAAGAACAACCCAAATCAGATGCAAACAAATGGAAACAAAGGAGAAGATTGGAAGATTATCAAAACCCAATTTATGAACATGTCATTGAACAAATCCACATGGTAGAAGAAGAAATAATTCTCCATGATGAAGGGTAGGATATGGATCTTGAAGAACTTAATCTAGAGGTTAACGAGTCTTATGGAAAGAAAGAGGTCCATACCTTACCAAAAAGACAACTTGAGCTGCTTCAGGAAGCTCTTCTAGAAGCTACATCAAATTCAACTTCAACAAAATATGGGGGAATCTCATCTTTCCCATCGTTAGGGGTCAACATTATAGAACCAAAATATCAATAGTTTCCTATGAATAAAGAGAAGGGGTTGGATAAAAAGAGAAAGATGAAACTATTATAGGAACTAGGATAAAAATTGGTTGATCTAGGGTTCTATAAAATTGTGGATGCAAGGTATTTTTCTCCCTTCCCATCAAGTTAACCATGAAGGTACTCACATGGAACATTAGGGGCCTTAATGGAAAACACAAGCAAAGAATATTGAGAAATAAAATTAAATCCAAAAAATGTATTGTCGTATGTTGCAAGAAATGAAATATAGTACTTAGTGATATGATTGATAGGATAGTGCAAGGTAATGATACCCACTTATGACATGTTAGTTTCAATCGAATTATGGAAAAACACAAGTTTGATAATTAAAATGAATTATTAGAGGTACCTAAATAAATTTCTAGAATATGGTGTGAAAATATGAAACATAGACAATCATATCACTTTTAAGAATATATAACTTGCATTTCTAGAAAATAGGTATAACTCCCAAAAATGGTGTTCTTCTAAGATTCAATATGTTATTTTTTCTTTAAATATAATGCATATGTTCACGTTAGGCCCTAGGTTTGGTATGTAAATTTTCCAATTTTGTGAAAACAATTATGTAAATTTGTAGATAACAAGAATTTCTTGTGCATCACTATTTTTCCAAAATTTTCAAAGTTAATTTTATATTTTTAAAAAAAATAAGGAATTCAACGAAACCCTAAAATGGAAAGGATGAGCATTATGCCCAACTATCATCATCTTAACATAATCAATATACTTTTGTTTTAATCATTGGAACCTCAATCTCATTCAAATGAGACTAATATCAGCCTAATCAAACATATATTTATTATGAATATCCATTTCCAATACTTGAAATCATGGTTTCCAATATTTGATATAATTGTTTCCTATACTTAATATGTCAGTTTCCAATATTTGTGAGGTCGGTTTCCCATACCGTGGATGTCATTTTTGAATACATAAGTTGTTAGTCTCCAAAAACTGATATATTAGTTTCTAGTAAGGTGCTGTAGAGGGAAACCCTAAATCACCATATCCCAACTATTTTCCCCAGGATATAGTTTTCTCTAAATTTAAAACCTAAATTTGGCTTCTTTCCAAATATTCCTTTTGCAACTTTATTGTGTATCTCTGTTTCTGTAGGCTTAGTTCCACAAACTTTTGTTTCACAAACTATATTTTCTGCAATTGTATTTTCACAAGACAGATTTCGACAAATATGTCTTTCTGCAACCTCAGTATCTCTACAACTAAGTCCTTCTGCAACTTCAAACTTTCCACAAGATCCTTTCCGCAACAGATTTTTCGCAACTCTGTTTTTGCATTTGGGGATTGCAGATTGTAGAAATTCCAAAATTCCAAAATTGGATTCCGCAATTATGCGTCCACAACAATCCTTTCTGCAATCAGATTGCATATTGTAGATTGTGAAAATTACCAAATTCAAAAATTGACTTCTACAAGTCTCTTTTCGCATTCGGGTTGCAGATTGCGGATTGTAGAAGTGCCTTCAAATTTTCATGAAATGGGATTCGACAATTTCCTTTTTCGTAATTCTTCTGATGCATTGATCTCTTGCGGGATTATTCCTAACCATTTGATCTGAGATCAGATGTGGATCTCACCTTAACTTTGCGGATCCATTATTTTCCTTACACCTTTCTCTTGTGGAATTTCTCTAGAGCGTTAGATCTTGTCCATCAATCTGCTATCTTTGGTGGAACTTCACTTAACCTTGTGGATTTATTATGTCCTATTCACATTCATCTCGTGATCTCTTTCCCATCGTCGATCCATCTTTTCTCCTTTAATCTGGATCATCCAAATCTCTTTCAAACTCAACCTCTATGTTGATTGATCAGAAGAATCGATCAATCGATCTCTACCCAACTTCACCGAGCTCATTCTAGTTTGATTCTCAGCTTCCTTTCTGCAAAACCTTTCAAGGGAACATTGATCATCTCCTTGATCACATAGGTTTTACTCATGTGTTTCACGCACAAATATCCATCAAACACTCTTTGTAACCCTCAACCAGTCAAAGGGCCTAAATCCATGATATGCATACTTAGATCTATCAACCATTCAAAGGCCCTAATTCCATGATATGCATACTTATATCTATCAACCATTTGCATAGATTAAGCAAGCATTGAACTCATAAAATCATACATTCAGACCGAGTTGTAATTACACAGAGATTATGCCAAAATAGGAATTCCTTCAACTAAGGCAAGGAATCTATACATTCACATTTAATATGAATCTATGTTATGATCTGTATAGACCTATTATAACTCTAATCGGTGTGTTGGCCTGATTTCTCCTTGATTGGCCATGCCTTAGCTAGATTTACAATATTTGGCTACTTCATCTTAACCAAATTTACATTGTTTGGTTACAAACTATTGCTTCGAAGGCTTATAGAATTTATACAATAGGATCCATGAACCAATTCTTGTTTAGATCCTCATTACACTCAACACTCTGCTAACTAATTCTTATTAAGGAAAACTTTTAATCTTATTCGATGACTGCCTGCCATTAGATGAGGGATTTGTTATGTGACTCACACTTTGAATCTATGATTGATTCATTCAACTAGTGAATCACATACATGATTCATCATCCATCTAGAATCACATAAAACATAGACTTATTTACAATATAACAGTTCAAGGACTATTAATTCAGGAAATGACGACCCCTTCTAGGCATGATACAAACATTGGACTATTATTTGGATGAAGAGAAGGATGCTTCTGCATCAGAATCCCCAGGAAGAAAGAAATATGAAATCGTAGTCATAACCTTCCATCTTTCATATGCCGGGATCCCAAACTTTGTGTTGAATCTTTCCATTTGCTTCATGGTTGTTCTTTTGTCTTCTTATTGGATGTAATTATCTTGATTTCCATATTTTCTATTGCAATCATCCACTAGCCTTTCTTTTACAATATTCCTTTTTCATGTGTCTCCTGTTGCTACTTTGTTTATTTGCTTTGCTGATGTAAGTATTCATTCTTTCTTCATGCCCTCTATGATACATATTTAGCATCAGTATCCTTATTTATTTGAAATCCATTTCCATACTATCCTTTGTATGGTACACTTGCATCTTCTTGTTCTGAAACTGTTGCAGTTCTGTTCACTCTCTATTACTATCCACTAGCTTACAAGATAATTCAATGTTTCAACCTTTTATCTGCTCTTTTCCAATGCTACAATCAAGAATTAAGCAGACATCTACCTTCACTTTCTTCATTACCTGCAAACACACACCAAAAATCAGTTTAAAAAACATGATACTCTGAAGTACCTATTGATCTTTTCTCTGGCATCCTCCATTTGGGTTGGTCTAAACATAACATCAAACCTCTACCATCATCTATTTCTTCCATAGCCTGAGCTATAGGCTGCATACAATATTCATAGGATACCATTTCATCTCTTACTACAAAATAATTATGTTATGTTGTCAAGCTTTTGGAAAACACATCTTCTTTTCCTTTTGACTTCATGATAGTCCAAGGTGACTTTTCAACTTTTTCCTTCATCGAAATGTAATTATGATTCTACACTATAGAAATGTCTTTGCACATTTCTTTTTCTTCCTTCATCTTCATATAATCTCCAATTGACTCTCTTATCAGCATATCCTTTTTTTGATCTCAACTCTCCCAAGACTTCATGCAACATTCAACTAGTCTCTCTTCTACACCATCTTCTCCAAAGATGGTTCCATGTTCTAGTTCACAACAGTGAACATCTCCTCTGTTAATGCTTTAATTCTGGTCTTTTTTTATCGGAACATCCATCCTATCCTTCATTTCATTACTAACCTGCATAAACACACCATTTAAATGTTATCCAATACATGTAGTCACACATAAATCATTAGATTTAAAAACATAAGACTCTTCATATGTAGTCTCCACCAGATCCTCTTTAGGTAGTTCTAAACTTATCAAAGAGTTCATAAAATCATCTACAATATCCGGTTCATCATCCTCTCCAAGCAAAGGACCCTATTCAGGTTCACAGTATGAAATTTCCATCTCAAACTTAGCTATCCTGATTTCTTCCTTCAATCTAGAAAACATCCTTTGTTGTAGCTTCACCTGTAGTGAAATCCATTTTTCTTTCCTCCTCATGATCCAACCATACCTCTAGTTCTCTTTCTGTAGCGGCATCTCCAAGATAATAAGTTGCAATCCAATGTCAACTAATTCTCTATCATACTACTCTTGACTCATCCTATTGATGTCTTATTCCTTGAGATATTTTCTTCTGCTGTGGCTTTGCTTTGAACCTTTGCAATGACTTCCAGTAGTCATCAAATCCATTTCTTCTTTCTCTTCCTTTATGAACTTTCTCTTGTTCACTTGTGGACTCTAGCTAAGCCTTCTCCTTCAGCAAGTCTCCATACATGCTACTATACCTCAACAAAATATATCTCCTTGAGATTATCCTTTTGGTATCTTCAGTTCTTCTCCTATGGAACCTCTTGAGAAACCTGATTTGATCCTCTTGGATTCTACATATCCACTTCTTTTCTTAGAACATTCAATGTGTTCCCTTATTGTACAACCTCTATTGGATCCTTAGGTTCTGCCACTGCTTGCTCTTTCCTCTAAGAGTTTACAAACTCTTTATCAAGAATACAATTATCCTTGATACATATCATCTAGCTACCATTGCTTCTATAAAACCTTTCTTGTTTGTTTCAAACAAATTATTATAACCATAGTTAAATAAAACATCAATCAGTCCATACCTTTAAGACTTTTCCACTTGTATAGTTGGCTGAAAACATCTCCCTTGCTACCTTCAAATATCTTCTTCTTGATCTTGTCTTCCTTTGAATGGATAAATTCCTCATTATTGGCTCTGCGTCCTTTAGTTTTTCAAGAGTACTTACAAATTCTTTTTATGCTCCATAACTTCACATATGTTGTTGTTAAATCCTTCCAAGGATTTCTTCTTCACTCTTTTGTGGCTAAAATCAAACTTCAAATCTAAACCACACCTTCTCAACACAATTGTTAGTCTTCAAATTTAACATAAATTGAAAATAAGAATTTTATTTACCTCTAATTGGTTGTGATTTGAGCTCTAACAATATTCATGCATAATCTTCTTTTTCCACTCGGCACTGATAATCTTCACACGGAAGTATTTTTCTACTCTGATACCACTTTGGTGTAGAGGGGAACCCCAAATAGTCATATCCCAACTATTTTCCCTAGGATATAGTTTTCTCTACATTTAGCAAACCTAAATTTGGTTTCTCACAAAATATTTCTTCTGGAACTTTATTGTGTAGCTCTGTTTTTGCAAGCTCAATTCTGTAAACATTTGTTTCACAAACTAGATTTTCTGCAATTGTCTTTTTGTGAGAAAATTCCTTCTGCAAGACAGATTTATGCAAAATTAGTCTCTTCACAACTGATTATTTGCACAACTTCAACCTTTTCACAAGATCCTTTCCGCAACTCTATTTCCACATTTGGGGATTGTGGACTGTGTAAATTACCAAATTCCAAAATTGACTTCCGTGATAATGTGGTTGCAACACTCCTTTACGTAATCGAATTGTGGACGGCAGAAATTCCCAAATTCCAAAATTGACCTCCGCAATTTTCTTTCTATAAGTATCTTTCCGCAGTCATATTGGGGATTGTGGATGTGCCTTCAAATTTTCTCGAAATGGGCTTCCACAATTTCCTTTTCTGCAATTCTTTTGAGCCATAGATATCTTACAGTATTCTTCCTGACCATTGGATCTAAGATCAGATGTGGATCTCACCTTAACTTTGCGGATCCATTATTTTCCTTACACCTTTCACTTGCAAAATTCTCTGGAGCATCAGATCTCTTGCGGCTTTGACCTCATCCGTCGATCTTCTATCCCCTATAGAACTTTACATAACTTGTTTATTTATTATCTCCCCCTCACATTCACCTTGTGATGTCTTCCCATCATTGATCCATCTTTTCTCCTTTAATATGGATTGTCCAAATCTCTGTCGAACAAAAAATCTGTGTTGATTGATCAGAAGAATCGATCAAACTATCTCTACCCAACTTCACTGAGCTCATCCTATTTTAATTCTCAGCTTCCTTTCTACAAAAACATTTACGAGGGAACATCGATTATCTCTATGATCGATGACATAGGTTTTAGTCATGTCTTTCATGCACAAAGATCCATCAATCACTCTCTCTAACCTTCAACTATTCAAAGGGCCTAATTCCATGGTACACATACTTAGATCTATCAACCATATAAATTCTCTAATTACATGATACACATACTTAGATATATCAACCATTCACAGAGATTAAGCAAGCATTCAACTCATAAAATAATACATTTAGATAGAGTTGCAATTACACATAGATTGTTAGATTTTAAACATTAAGCTAGCATTTCATTAGGATCTTTAACTGAGAGAACAAAAAGCACATCGATCAAACATAAGAGGCAATGAACACAGTGTTTTTCCTTAGGGAAACCATAAATGGATAAAACCCCACAACTTTCTCAGAGATAGAATCAACACCAAAGTGAAACCCAAAAACAGTAAGATGATCTCCCGACATCAATAACCTCTTCATTCCTTGCCCCAGTGTCTTTCTCTTCCTCATCTATGCGCTAAAACTGAGTGTGAGTGAGTGTGTGTTAAATAGAGACGATAGCTCTCTATTTATACTTATTCCTGACTTGACTAAACCGAACTAGGGCCGACTTCACTAGGTGAGTCTAATAACCCTAGTGCCCCAGAACTGCGGGGATTTTAACCCTTAGACAATAGGAGAGTTAACCACCTTGACTTGACATGACTTTTTTACATTATAGAAACTTCTCAATAGGAACATCGGAGAATGAAATGACTCAATTACATTAAAAATACATCCCAAAATAAACATCGGGTTACAATAGATAAGAAATACAAGTGAATACATTCTGAAGTTACACATACGTCAACACTCCCTCTTAACTAGGAAGTTATTCTCTCGACACAATTTATCAGCACAAGTCTTCTTCTTTGTATCATCTAAATCATCATCGAGTCTTTGTTATCTTCACCTTCAAGTCATCTCTGCCTTCAAGTCACCTTCATCTTCAAGTCATCTTCACCTGGATTGAGATCATCCCTCGATCTGGATCATCTCTGGAGCATCATATCTGGATCTGGATCATCCCTCGATCTGAATCATCTCTGCTAGATCATCAACAGTAAATCTTCATGGGTGCTATCTCATGATTATTCTCGTCACAGGAAGTTCTACGGAGCCAACCCTTTTTCATGCTGGTTGTAGGCCTACCCTCCGTCTAGGTCTTTTCCAACACTTCTATATATGACCCTAATTCAAAATGGCCCACCCAACACTTACATCTGATCATGTAGGAACCAATCCTATAATCATATCAGAAAGGAAATTCCCAACACTCACATATGACCATGTGGGAACACCTCCCACAACCCTATCAGAAAGGCCCAGCACTCACATCCATCAACCAATGTCGAAAAGGCTCAGCGCTTACACCTTGCCATGTGAGGAACCAATCCTCCATGCCAAAATGATATGCACTTACATATGAAAACCAATGTTAAAAAGGATCAGCACTTATATTCGACCATGCAAGGAACCAATACATCCTTCCAAAAGGGATCTGCACTTACATCTAACAACCAATGTCAGAAGGGCGTGCACTTACATCTAATCTTCTAGGAACCAATCCTACAGTCATATCAGAATGGCCCCCAATCCCAGACTGAGATACTTGATAACTGACCAGGTGCCTCCATTCCTAGAATGGCATTCAGTGCTTACTTCTGATCATGTAGGAAACAATCCTATAGTCACATCAGAATGGATCAGCACTCACATCTGACATGGAAGGAACCAATCCTCTCACCATGACAAAATGGATCATTCCTTACATCTGACCATGGAAGGAACCAATCCTCTCACCATGTCAGAATGGATTTGGGTCTCATCATTTTCCCTTGGAGGAAACCTCGATCTAGAGAACACCAAGCTTCTCTCTAAAGTACTCAAACTTCACCCTAGCCAATGGCTTTGTCAATACATCAGCTATCTGTTCCTTTGTCCCAACATACTCGAGCTTCACTGCTCCCCTCTGCACCATATCCCTAATATAGTGATACTTGATCTCAATATGCTTCGACTTGTCATGGAACACTGGATTCTATGACAACTTCACGTAACTCTGGTTGTCACAATGTATACAAGTAGCATCCATATAGAGATCAAACAAGTCAGGTAGTAGCTTCCACAGCCATACTGCCTCACAACTAGTTGAACAAGCTATGACATACTCTGCTTCAGCTGTACTCATTACCACACAAGATTGCTTCCTGCTAAACCAAGAGATCACACCTGATCCCATACTGAAGAAACACCCTGAAGTGCTCTTCCTATCAATGGCACTGCCTGCCTAATCTGAATCAACATACCCTCTAGGTTAATCTTCCGATTCACCTCGCACTTGAGCCCATAATCAATTGTACCCCTCAGGTACCTCAAAATATGCTTTGCAGCAATCAAGTGAACATGTCTTGGATCTGTCAAGAACTGGCTCAAGGTGTTCACAACAAAGCAAATGTCTGGTATCATGTTCGTTAAGTACATCAAGGACCCAATCATCTGACAATACATCGTAGCATCAACCATCTTTGATGAAGCATCACTCAATAGCTTCATGTTCGATGCCATAGGTGTGGTCATGGCCTTGCAGTCCATCATCTCGAACCTCTTCAGGATCTCTACTGCATATTTCCCTTGTCTGAGGGAGATTCCATCCACATTCTGCCACACCTCCATACCTAGAAAATAATGCATCATACCTAAGTCCTTCATTTCAAACTCCACAACAAGCTTTCTCTTCATATCATCAATCAACCCATCCATACCTGTTACAAACAGATCATCTACATACAGTAGGAGTATCACTGGGTTGCCATATTCAACCTTGTAGTAAAGGTTGGAGTTTGCTTTACTCTTCGAAAATCCCAAACTGTATAGAAGGTTGTCAATTCTGCCGTACCTTGTCCTGGGTGCCTATTTCAAATAGTATAGGGTTTTCTTCAATCTGCACACATGAGACTCCCGGTCATGTGTCTCAAAACTGAGTGGCTATTCCACATACAATTCCTCTTCTACTACACCATTCAAGAAGGCAATCTTGACATCCATTTGGTGTATCTTCCATTTCATTACTGTAGCCAAAGGAAGTACTGATCTGATGGAAGTGTATCTAGCTATAGGTGCAAAGGTTTCTTCATAATCTATTCCTTCCTTCTGTGAGAAGCCACGAGCCACAAATCTTGCCTTATATTCCTCTATGCTACCATTTGCAACATGCTTGATCTTATAGATCCATTTGTAAGTTACAACTAACTTCCCTTGTGGTCTTGGGACAACATCCCAAACATTGTTCTTCATGATCGATTGATACTCTTCGATTATAGCATCCTTACATTCTTTCCATTCTGCTGCTTCTTCATTGATAAAGTCACATATTAAGGCTATGTATCTGGAGCAAGATCTGGTTCTCTTTCTTTCTCTGTGATTCTCTTCTAGAGCCCCATATATTTCCACACCTTGGATAATTTCTCGTACCCAAGCAGGTTTCCTCTTGTGAGGATTCTTCAAATTCTTAATCCTCTTCTTGAATTTATTCATTCATGGTTATATCATGAATTTTGGGTGCTTCAGCTTCTTTAGTATCTTCAGCATGTCACTTTCTGGATTTGTTGTAAGTTGTGTCTTCATCAAATGTTACATCCCTACTGATGTTGATCTTCAATGAATCCCGGGAAATATATTCTATAAGCCTTCGAGCTTTCAAAGTATCCCACAAATATACCCTTCTTTCCTGAAGGATCTGGTTTTGTTCTCTTCTCTTTTGGAATGTGTATGTACACTGGACAGCTGAATATTCTGAGATGGTTGACTTCTGGTTTCTTGCTGGAGAAGTTTCTTTAGGAGTCTCATTCTTGAGTACTCTGTGTGGAGTATGGTTCTGTACATACACCGATCTTCTGGCTGCTTCTGCCCATATATGCATAGGAAGATCTTGATCATGAAGCATTGCTCTTGTAGCTTCCATGATAGTTCTATTCTTCCTTTCTGCCACCCCATTTTGTTGTGGATTATAAAAAGTGGAAAACTCCCTCTTAATCCATGATTCTTTGCATAAGTCTTTGAATTCATTTGATGTGAATTCTTCGCCATTATTTGATCGAAAGGTCTTGATCTTCTTTTCTGTGTGGTTTTCAATCAAGGCTTTGAATTCCTTGAACTTGCTGAAAACTTCATCTTTGTTCTTCATGAAGTAAATCCATGTCTTCCTAGAAAAGTCATCAATAAAAGAAACATAGTATACATACCTGCTTAGTGATCTTGATGACATTGGTCTACATACATCGGAGTGGATGATTTCAAAGATTCCTTTTTCCTTACTCTCACTACCTGGAAATGTCTTCCTTGTATTCTTTCCTTTCGCACATCCTTTGCAGACCCCTTCATGTTTTGATTGAATTTCTGGAAGACGTTGAACAGCTTTGCTTGTAAGTGGTAGAGCTTTGTAATGTAGATGTGGAATCCTTCTATGCCAAAGTTCATTTGGCTCTACTGTTTCATGGACCATAGCTTCTTCTGGATGGCCCTATAGTTTGTATAAACCTCCTTCTTGTTCTCGAATCACTATTGCATCATCAACAGTATTTCCTCTTGACCACATGAGGACTTGGCCATCTACAAATGCAACCCTCATGCCTTTTGCATCCAGTGCCGATATGGATAGAATATTATTCTTTAGTCCTGGTACAAACAAGACATCCTTCATTTTCATAGACTTTCTAGAGTCTAGTTTGTAGGAGCATTCACCAGTACCTTTTATGGGATATTGGTAGTCATCCCCAAGCTTCACCTTATGGGGTGAATTATGTTCGGATAGTTTCTCAAAGGATTCCTTGAAACCTGTCATGTGCTTGGAAGCCCCACTGTCAATAAGACAATATTTGCTTCCATGGGTGACAGTTCCCATGAAAGTGGAGATCATAACATATTCATCTTCACTTTCTTGTTTTATTCTCTTCCTGGGAGGATCATCATCCTCAGCAGTGTGAGAATGAGGTATTCTTTTGGAGTTCTTCTTCTTCTTGGATCCATTCTTATTCATGGGACTGTTTCTAGCATAATTTCCTATTTCATCACCTATATAACATTTGAGTTTGGATGGATCCATTCTTACAAGATTATTTTTCTGATGAGAATTCTTACCTTGGTGATGATGATTTTCCCTTCTTCCTCTCCTGGAGTGTATTGTGAGAGCTTGATCTTCACTTCCCATCTTTTCTTCTTGAGTTGCTATCTGAGCTTCTTCTTGACAACATTCTTCCCATAGTCTACTGAACTTAACCAACTTCTTTCTAGCACAGATTCCTTGGATGAAAGAATCCCATGACCTAGGCAGGCCATTCAATGTTGTCATCATGACTTTTGCATTCTCCACTTCTTCATCTACTGCTTCCAGCTGTTCTTTGATCTGGGAGACCCTTGTGAAGTATGACTAGATGGTATCCTCATTCTGGATATTTCCATTCTTCAACTGGTTCATAAGAGTCATCTTTCGATTGATGTTCTTCCCTTCAAACAGTTTGGTTAGGGCATCAAACATGGATTTAGGTGTCTTGAGGGAGGACACTTGTGCAATGAGGTGATCCTTGATAGAATCTGCAACGATCCTCTTTTCCATAACCAACTTCTTCTGATGTAATTCCTTGGCCTCATCTCCCTCTGGACTTGGAACCTCCTCATGGATGTAGGAGTCCAACTCATTTTCTTCCAGGTCCACGAAGATCCTATACTTCGAGGCTCAGAAGTTATCAACTCCCTCAAGCTTTTCATCAAGCTTGGTATGATGAGATATCTTAACTAAGAACCTCAAATGGAAATACAAAATATTTAGATCTTACCAGGTCAAAATGTCGGATCTGGATTTGGAGTTGAAATCCTGTAGTGTTGGTTCAAGAGCAGATTAGGGTTTTGCTTTTCTGGAGTTCTATCCAACCAAATGCTTTGAATTTGATCCCCAACTTTGATTTTGGGGAGGAGATCAATCCAGGCCTGGGCTCACTAAAAAATTCCACTTCTGTGAAAAGCCCTAATTTTCGGCAGTAGTGTTGGGTCCAAAATTGAAAAACCTTAGAATTGGATTCTTCTTGGACATAAAGATGCACCCTAGGGAGGAGAGTTATTCCACCCTACTTTTGCTGAAAATCAATGGAGAGAGATCCACAAATAGGAAGCCCTAGTTCCTGCAGCTACACAATGTATTTTTCTCAGGTTAGATTTGATACCATGTTATATTTTAAACATTAAGCAAGCATTTCATTAGGATCTTTAATTGAGAGAACAACAAGCACATCAATCAAACACAAGAGACAATGAACAAAGTGTTTTTCCTCGGGGAAACCATAAATGGAGAAAACCCTGCAACTTCCTTTGAGATAGAATCAACACCAAAGTGAAACCCAAAAAGAGTAAGATGATCTCCCGACAACAGTAACCTCTTCCTTCCTTTCCCTAGTGTCTTTCTCTTCCTTAGCTATGCCCTACAACTGAGTGTGAGTGAGTGTGTGTTAAATAGAGAGGCTAGCACATGTTGAAAAGCTACCTAGCAATAGAGAGGCTTCCCATGTAAAACAATAGTAATACATGTTGAGGGGTGGTGTAGATTGGGAAGCTACCTAATAGGGTGAAGGAATATATTTACTTTTAGGTCAAGGAATATCTTTTTTCCCTATAAGAAAAATGGTTTAAATGATTAATGACATTACATAAACAAGAAATGTAATCACATGAAACTTTTAACATACTAGCAATGATTCACAATGTTATGTACATAGACTAAATCAATGTTTGACATGACCCTATTCATATCTGAGGTGATGTTTTTCATCCCTATATCAGTCCAAAAAAACATATTTTAAGAGGGAAATATGCAGCCCCATATTCATATCTCGTGAAGCAAACATGAATCCCTCTATATGATATATTATGACAAATCAAGTAGTCCTATGTTCATAACTCATGGAGAAATCATTCAACCCTATATACCATGTATTATGAATGGTGTTGGGCCCACTATATGTCAGTTAATTAAAACTTAACATGCAGAGTGTTAAACATAAATTATCAACCCGAGGAAGTCTTTTATTTCAAAGCTATCGTGCAAGATATATGTAAGCACAATTTCTACCTGACATTGTTATCTATTGGTATGTAATCGAAACTCTTTGTAAACTAGATCACACCTTCTTGAAAGTAAATTAAACCTCGAACCTATTCGTAAATCAAAACTATAAATCGAACACACTTCAAACAAACTCTATTCCTATGAAACAATATTTAATTGCATAAATCTAAAAGAAGTCTTGTGTTGTCCAACGATCTATCAAAATGAATTAACATGAGAACACTATGATAAATCTAATGAATAAAATTATGAACTGAATAATAAAACAACTACGATAAATCTAATGAATGAAAACATGAACTAAATAATAAAACAACTATGATAAATCTACTGAATGAAATCATGAACTAAATAATAAACAAACCTACAAATAACACACTTACAATTAACGCTACCAGCATCTCCTCAAGGAAGATGACCCTTCCTCCAATGAGCAGCGCTGGATCTCCACAATGAAAGTCTACAACTCCAAATTAAGAAACTTCCAGCATGTATTATCATAATGAATGATTACAATAGATCTGAATCAAATCCTACATCATAACATTGTTTTCTCTTTTCTCCATCTTCCTCCCCCCAATCCAATGAGATTGATTACATATTTATACATAAAATTATATCATGGAAATGAAGAACTAAACCCCCAACTTGTGATCTGTAACAGCTGAAACATGACCGTAACTACTGGCAACTTTGGAACCGGTCGCAACACCAAATCTAGAAAATACCCTCTCGAAGAAAAATCTGTATGTCCCAAACCATATTTTTGTTTTGCCATTTCCTCGCGAGTCAGGTAAATGAGGATGTTACTGACAAAACCCATTTCTCATATTTTTGATATTCATTTCCAGCTTCTCGAAAATCGATATGTGAATCAAGGTATTCTTATGTGGCTTGCATTTTCGGTTAAGGTTGTAACGGCTGGCTATGAGCATCCTGTACATGAAAAATCACTCCAAAAACCATCATTAGTAAAATTATGCATAATAGTCTTCAATTCATCAAAGGTAAAAGAAAATAATCATTATTAACCACTTAAAACATCAATGGAGGTAGTATGTTGTTTTACGCACAGTTACAACAAATGCATGAAAAATAGAATAATAAATGGGCGATAATGGAAATAAAATAGATGAAATATATCTTGATAAGTGGTGGAAAAATGGACAATTCCAGGGCCCAACATCTCCCCCAAACTGAACTTCTTGCATCTCCTCATGCAACCCAATACCTGTGTAGCATCCAACTAGAAGAACTCATTTACTTGTTTCTTCATTTTACCATTCGCATAGTTGCAGCCAGAAGAAATGAAGAGTTTAACAGAAATTGGTAGAGTCACTTAGCGGAGGATTTAGCAGAAATTTGGTAGAGTCACAGCTTATTTTTTATTTATTTATTTTTATTTGTTTTTAGCAGAGAATTTGGCGAAGGTTTTAGCGAACATTTTGGCAGAGTCGTAGCCCAAATAGTGCTAATTTTAGTAGTGAATTTAGCGGAGTCGCAGTTGAACACAGTCACAGCTGAACAGATGAACGAATCGAAAAACTGAGTCATAGATAAACATAGTCATAGCTGAACTGAATGGAAAAAAGAGTTGCAACTGAACAGATGAACATAATGGAAATGGAGTTGCAGCTCAACGGAACGAGAAAATGGCCATATTTTACGGTGTTGTATCCTTTTGAACAAAAAAAATTTCGAAGTCATTTTATCCCAAACAACGAACTGGGTTCAGCTGAAAATTTTCAGGCAGGTTTATATTAGTCCAATTCACCTACACACTAAAAATCAGAGAGACCCACATCATGGATTTCGAGAAAAATGCAAATTGGATGTAGGTGATTATGGCCATTTTCTCAAAAAAAGTACATTGGATTGGGATGAAAATTTCCAGTCTTGTTCATCTTGATATTATGCACTTCCCATCCAAAAATTATGAGAATCCAACTTACCAATTGAAATATATGCTCATTTCAATTTCTGCACTTTTGTAGATGAACATGAATAAAAATGTGTTGCAGCTAAACTTCCTGAACCAATATTTCACAAAATACAAACTAGATTGAGCTAAAAATTTTCAAGCTAGTAATTACCATTCTAATGCATCTCCATACCAAAAATTAGACAAACCCACACCATGGATTTCAAGAAAAATGCAAATTGGTTGTAGGTGATGATGGCCATTTTCTCGAAAACCATGCACTGGATTGACCTAAAACTTGCTACGTTTGTTCATCTTGATGCTATTCATTCCCTATCAAAGTTTTGTGAAAATACACCTTACCAATTTAAATATATGCTCAAATCAAATTCTGCACTTTTTGTAGATGAACATGAAAAAGTGTGTTGCAGTTAAACTTATTGAACCAATATTTCACAAAATACAAACTGGTTTGGGCTGCAAATTTGAGGTATTGTTCATATTTCTTGGTGCATCTACTCACCAAATTTCACGAAAACCCATATCATCTTTTGGGAGATATGCCCACTTCAATTTCTACCCTTTTGCAAGCTGTAAATGAATAAAAATTAGTATGCACAAAGAATGTCAAAAACCACTCCCCTAAACTGAATATGTTGCATGTCCTCATGCAAAAGAAGAGTTGCCATATTAGTTGTAAATAGCCATTTGAGGATACATCATGTACTCATGCTTATGAAAACCAACTTCAACCCAAGTGTGTAATCAATTCTTCATATTGCCTCTTTGTGATTTTGAAAGAAAACCACTTATTATTGTTACCAATGATCTCCAACAATTGGCACACCAACTAAATCCTCAAAATGATGAACATGAAATGATATATGAATGAATAGAGCAACTGAATGCAGCATTAAAATGATCAAATTTCTTTTTAGAGCGTGGGAAGAACAAATCACCTACCCTTGTTTCATACCCTGTTATATGGAAACATGTGTTTGTTTCAGAACAAAAATGCCCAGATCATTAGAAAACTTCCTTTATGATTGTAAATAGAGGTAATCGTGTTTTATTGACCATTAAAGCCATGCCAATGCTATAGGACTATTCATTGAATGAGATGCCACTCATTCTTTTGGACATTCCACAACAATCAAACTCATTTCAAAAATTATGTCAACCTTGACAAATGACCAATGCTGGGAGTAATAATTACCTTCATGCCGCTAAGATAAACTTCACATCAGACCTTGAAAAGGCTGCTACAAGATTTCCATTGTGCATGTATCATGCTCATGATGGCTAAAACCAATGTATGCATTAGTGGATGGTAAATATACCATATGTATAAAATGGTGGAAAATCCATATAGCATATAAAATGTGGCTCTCAATAATTTTGACTTATGAAGATGTGAACCATCATGTGCACCATTGAACAAAGCAAACAAATCAAATAAATCATGCCTTTGTTTTCCATCATGCTTTTGTGATAGCATACTCTTGAGAAGGAATGGCTTCTACATCAACTTTTTCTGTTGTAGGTTCTTATGTCCAGCCTATCCTTCTCTTTCAAGATGTGTATCAACTCCTTTATTTCTCCTCACTATTTTTGTATGGCAATAGAGCACCGTTTCTTACTGCCGGTTCTTGTGTGGCAGCATTAAGGATTCTTTTTTTTAATGTTAGTTCATGTGTGGCAGCAGCAAGACTTCCTATTGTTGGTTCTTGTGTGAAAACAATAAGGTATCCTTTGATTATTTTCATGCTTGGCAGTTGGGTTGGTGAGATGTTGGGTAGGAATTTGAAGTAGATGTGCACGACTCATGAAGTGTTAGAATTGAGTGGGAAATGATGGAAATGGATGGACATAAAATTCTATATAGATAATGGAAATGGCTAATGCTTAGTGGTTCTTCATGACATTTCCCTAAATCTTTAATAAATCAAAAACTCATGCCATTTTACCTCAAGTTTTACCTCCATGGAAGCCTTGGTTGACATGAATGGATTGGTGTATGCTGGAGCTATGTAGGTCGATATGATGTTGAGACATATGTATATGAGAGCTAAAACTGGAGGAGACTGAATTTGATCCATGATGTTGTGCTGGTTGCATGTAAGACTAACTGCTGAGATAATTGATGAGGAGAAATTCTACCATAGAAGCAGAAAGCCCATTCTCTTATTCTGAAAATAAATTGTTGAAATGAAAATGGAAAGGGGTTGCAAAACTACTGAATAAATGATGCTGCAAGTCATTGTTGAAACCATTAGATCACATAATATTCAACTGCTACAAATCGAGGTACAATTCTTACCATGCGAATGAATGTGCTGAAGTCGAGCATGGAAAGAAATCATTGGATTACCGGCCATTAATGTATGCTGTTAACCAATGTGAAGCAACTCCCCTTTGATAACAGTGAGATCTAAAGTACCTTAGTGTATATTTATAGGTACGAATGGATGTGCTATAGTCGAGCCACCTGCAAGATTAGTGAATCGAGAGGCATTGCCTAATCCCCATGATTAACACAAGGAAATCTGCCATTGATTCATGGAGATACCAGGGCACTATAAAAACTCTAATATTGATCCTAGATGATATGTCGAAGTCGATGGGACAATACCATTGGAAGGTGGAACTTAATGAATTCCACATCATCCAATATGAGTACAAAATAAATGATTGTGAAGAATCATAGTGAAAAATAGAACCAACATGAAACTCAGAAGTGGAAAGTATATGTGAAGTCATGATGTAGTAGTGATGGGAAATAAAACAGTTATGGTGACTACATAAGCAGTGGAAAATGGGACTTCAACATGAATGGATTTTTAGAGTTTTGAAATGAGGAGGGTGAATGAATTTACCATAGTGCAATTGGCTTCTTGAGGGGTTTCTTTCGGCAACAATTGGGATGACATGTATCTAAAAAGGATTCTTGCCAAGTAGCAATGAGACTTTACTTTGGAAACATTGGATTCTGTATGGTTTGCACATCAATCTCTCCATTTTTCTATGTGCTCAATCCATTTACAAATTGAGAAAAAGTCTTCAAGAGTCACGCGTGCATGTATTGACCTTTTTTTTTCCAAGGACTTGCAAAAACCTAGCACTTGCCTGCAATAAAACATGAGATGATGGAAGAAGAGAGATGATTAGTCTCTCTTCACCCAACACTTCCACAATAATCAAAGTCAGTAATCCACATTCCACAATAATCAAAGTCACGTCAGAAATTCTGTCAACCTTGACAAATGACCAATGCTGGGAGTAATCATTACCTTCATGCCATTGAGATAAACTTCACATCAGACCTTGAAAAGGCTGCTACATGATTTCCATTGTGCATGTATAATGTTATTGATGGCTAAAACCAATGTATGCATTAGTGGATGGTAAAGATACCATATGTATAAGATGGTGGAAAATCCATATACCATATAAAATGTGGCTCTCAATAATTTTGACTTATGAATATGTGAACCATCATGTGCACCACAGAACAAAGAAAACAAATCAAATAAATCATGCCTTTGATTTCCATCATGCTTGTGTGATAGCATGCTCTTGAGAAGGAATGGCTTCTACATCAACTTTTTATGTTGTAGGTTCTTGTGTCCAGCCTATCCTTCTCTTTCAAGATGTGTATCAACTGCTTTATTTCTCCTCACTATTTTTATATGGCAACATAGCACTGTTTCTTACTGCTGGTTCTTGTGTGGCAGCAAAAAGACTTCCTATTTTTGGTTGTTGTGTGACAACAATAAGGTATCCTTTGATTATTTTCATGCTTGGTTAGTTGGGTTGGTGAGATGTTGGGTAGGACTTTGAAGTAGATGTGCATGAATGATGAATTGTTAGAATTGAGTGGGAAATAATGGAAATGGATGGACATAAAATGCTATATAGACAATAGAAAGGGCTAATGCTTAGTGGTTCTTCATGACAATTTCCTAAATTTTTGATAAATCAAAAACTCATGCCATCTTACCTCAAGTTTTACCTCCATGGAAGCCTTGGTTGACATGAATGGACTGGTGTATGCTGGAGCTATGTAGGCCGATCAGATGATCAGACATATGTATATGAGAGCTGAAACTAGATGAGACTGAATTTGATCCATGATGTTGTGCTGGTTGCATGTAAGACTAACTGCTGAGAAAATTGATGAGGAGAAATTCTACCATAGAAGCAGAAAGCCCATTCTGTTATTTTGAAAATCAACTGCTGAAATTAAAATGGAAAGGAGTTGCAAAACTACTGAACAAATGATGCTGCAAGTCATTGTTGAAACCATTAGATTACATAATATTCAACTGATACAAACCAAGGTACAATTCTTACCATGCGATTAAATGTGCTGAAGTCGAGCATGGAAATAAATCATTGTATTACCGACCATAATGTATGTCGTTAACGAATGTGAAACAACTCACCTTTGATGACAGTGAGCTCTAAATTACCTTAGTGCATCTTGGCAGGTACGAATGGATGTGCTAGAGTTGAGTCACCTGCAAGATTTTTCAATTAAGAGGCATTGATGAATCCCCATGATTAACAACAAGGAAATCTGCCATCGATTCATGAGAATACCTAGGCACTATAAAAACTCTAATCTTGATCCCATATGATATGCCGAAGTCGATGGGACAAGACCATTGGAAGGTGGACCTTAATGAATTCCACATCATCCAATACGAGTACAAAATAAATGATTGTGAAGAATCATAGTGAAAAATAGAACCAACATGAATCTCAGAAGTGGAAAGTATATGTGAAGTCATGATGTAGTAGTGATGGGAAATAAAACGATTATGGTGACTACATAAGCAGTGGAAAATGGGACTTCGACATGAATTGATTTTTAGGGTTTTGAAATGAGCAGAGTGAATGAATCTACCATAGTGCAATTGGCTTCTTGAGGGGTTTCTTTCGGCAACAATTGGGATGACAGGAGTCTAAAAAGGAATCTTGGCATGTAGCAATGAGACTTGAATTCAGAAACATTGGACTCTGTATGGGTTTCACATCAATATCTCTATTTTTTTTATGTGCTCAATCCATTTACAAATTGAGAAAAAGTCTTCAAGAGTCACACGTGCATGTATTAACCTTTTTCTTCCAATGACGTGCAAAAACCTAGCACTTGCCTGCAATAAAACATGAGATGATGGAAAAAGAGAGAGGATTGGTATCTATTCACCCAACACTTATGGAGAAAAAAACAACAACAGGCAATTACTTATAAAACAAATCCAAAGAAAAATTAACAAAGCAAAATCCATTTTATACCTGCAGGAGAGCAATGTCCATCTAGACTCGCTAACGGTATTCTGATCATAGCTTGTTCATTCCTTGTACAATTTGAGTGATTCCAAAGCCAAATGAAATTAAATTCATAGGTATATTTCCATTATAAATAGGTTTTTAAAATTCTATGTAAGGATGTTCCAAATCACTCAGTAACAGCCTGCATGACAAGGTGTTTTTTTCGAATTCTGGACTAGACCAACAGTCACAGTTTTAGGCTTAACTTTTTCATTTGATAATAGATTGATGTGATTCCAATTGGATATGAAATTAGATTCATGTAGGTATATCCATTAGAAATAGGTTTTGAATCCAACAAGAATTGATGGGTCAAATAAGCTAATGAACAGTCTAGAAAATAGAGTTTTAGGAATGCTGATTTGTGATAGGCAATCTGTATTTTGGTCATAAAATTTGCGTACGACATCAGAATGGAGTGATTAAAATTTAATTGTAAACTATATTAATAGGGGAATATACCATTAAAACACGTTTTCAATATATGTCCATTAAGGCATACATAAATTGACTGTCCTAGCTCTGTTCTTAAGCCGCCTCCTTAACACCCTGCTAGTATTTTGGCCATAAGTTTTTCATTTCATACCCAATATTAAAAATTTGAATTATTTTGGAAACTATATTGAAAGGGATACTTGATATGTAAACAGGTTTTAAAAATAATTCCATTTGTTCTCCCAAAAATGGACTGTCCCGACTATGTTCTAGTAAAATTTTCAAGCCAAAATGTCACCAAAAATTTAATAAATGAAATTTGACCCCAAAAAGTGATCAGAATAGGTGTGAATGATATTAATGATGTAAATTTAAATATAACACACATCCATACCAAAAATTTCAAGCATTGAGAACCTATATTGACTTACACAGTCTGTTGCAGCCGCAGCTGCAACTCTTAAAAAAATTACATAATGTTGAAATAAAGCATGCGTATTTTTATGGAAAATAAAAAATAAATACATGTCATGATGTGAAACACACACATATCTCAAACTCATAAATTTTTACCTATAGCACAGTCACAGCTAGGTGTTGCAACTCACTGTCATAGCTAGTGTTGCAGCTCACTATCGCAGCTGAGAGTAATCGGTCACAACTGGGTGTTGCATCTCATTGTCACAGTTGGGTGTTGTAGTTAACAAATTCATGTCAAATTTAAAGCTTGAATGGTTCCATAATCATTGACTCATTTTCCTGTGGATCCTTCATTCACCTTCCTTAATTACTGTAATTTTGTTTTCATGATATTTTTATTTTTATTTGTAACAAATAGAGACAAATTGAAATTGGGAAATTGATGACAAAAAATGACTTAAGAATTTTGTTCAAATAGTCAACAATTCCAAAGCATTCATGAAAACATCTCATACCCATTCCTTATCTTTCTACTTTCTAATCTTCCAGATCGCAACAAGGCGCAAGAAAAGAGCATACTTATTCAAAAATAAACAAAACTTAAAAAAACAAAAACATGGTTTTATTCTATTATTCTATCCTACCCTATTCTACTTGGAAATATAAAAATTGTTCAAGTGTAGGCATATTTACAATGGAGCCACTTTCAAAGAAGTGACTCAAGTATGCTCATACTCCCAACAGAAAAATATAAATTTATTAATGCTAGGATATGAGAGATCAACTTCCCTTGAAATGATGGTGCCAAGAATTGGTGAAGTATGGAATGATGCTGCAGACCGATGACACATTGAAACCAAGCTTCAATATAGTCTTTGTTCCCTTGATTGCTCATGGATGTTACACCATGAAGATCCTTATTAAATTGATATTCCTCAATGCATAAGAGTTTCGGATCTAATGATGTGAATGATGCTTTTGGTTCCAATAGTTGTTTTCCATTAAATATTACGTGTGTCTTATTGATCTTATCTGCTTGCTTATGAGGACTAGAAGAAACTCCATTTGCAAATCTTGGATTTAAAACATGTTCAAGCCTCGTATGGATTTGCTACAACAACGCATAGCCTTTTTGCAACAGTGTAGGTGAGGTAGAACACAAGGGAAATGTAGGAACATTTTGCAGTTAAGCACTGTAAGCATACTGTACTGCTTTATTATGGTTAGGGTGGAGGGTGGATTGGACAGGAAATTGTGTTGGATACCAAGGAGTTTGATGAGAAAATGGATGTGGATGTAGATGATTTATTTGTGAGGTTGATATTGAAGGACCAAGTTGTGTTGCAGCATGAGGGAGAGTGGCCATGTGATTATAAGATAGGCCATTCCAACCTTGTGGATAAGGTAGGTAAGAGTTGAATTGAGGCTGCAATAGGTGCCATGGTGGAAGAGTATTCAATCGATGAGTATGAAAGTAAGTTAATGGAGGGATAGATTTTTGAACCATAGATGTAGGCCATGGTTGACATGACTGTTGCAACAAGTTGGCTGCAACTCCCAGATCTCTTTGATATGTTTCTTTCATCCTTGGTAAGAAGGGACAATGATCTGTAGAGTGATTCAAGTCACATATACCAAAACTTTCAAGACTATCCAAAGGGAAATATTTTTCTTCTCTTATTTCCTCTTGCTTTTCCTTATCCTACAAAACACCCAATTGTGAATCAGCTTTAGGATTTTTAAATACATTACTGATTTTAGCTTGTAAAACTCTTGTTTTTGCAGTAGATTTCAAAAATAAAGATAAAAGTTCCTTAGAATTCTTACCAGTCTTGAAGGTTCCTCTTGAATACCTTATACATAACTCACAAATATCATCATATGTTAACTGAAATACATTACATGTTCCCATCATATTTAATATTTCTAAATATTCAGCTTGGATTCTGTAACATCCCTCGCCACCTCAACCTATAACTCACAGTGTAAGTAAACATCACTATAAGTATCGAATTTAAACCTCTGTCAAGTTGTGGTTATAATTGAAAGCTTTGAACGACTATAACGACAATTGGCAATGAACCCACTAGGGGGAAAGGGCTTTCTGGAAAACGGGGAACCGAGAAACTCAATGAATAAATCGCTGTGTGCTTGTAAATACTAAGAGAATAGAGAGTAGTGTTTAATCACTAGCATGAAAGTCTTTGGTATCTATACTAGAGTCAATTAAGAAAAACAATGCTTCAGTTATTAAAACAAGGGAACCATGCAACGGTTGAAGTGTGGAGAGCTAACTCTTATATTAATTTACACAATGCCTTATTTATAGTTAAAAAGCTCTTTTATACCACATTATATATGCTGAAATAATTCAAGGCTAATATGACAATTACTCTTTAATAGCTATATATATATATATATTAAAATGATAGCACAATGGGATACATTTGTAAGAAAAGCATATTGATACACAACCATTATTAAAGGAAAAACCTTTAGAAGTCATAATCTTTTCCCTTCATATGTTGTGGAGCATCATTATGCTATATATAGAATGGGACATTATTTGGCATTATTTTAAATGTGTGAATAATGTGGTAATTCGTAGTTTTCATATGACAACTTTATATTATAAAAAATGAGAATGTTCCACAAAAAAAACCCCAAGCGCTATCAGAAATTGAAAAGGGTTAATATAATTAAAATAGAAAAGGTAGTGTAGTTAAAGGAAAAAGAAAGGGATACGATGAGGTATAATTGGAAAGGTTAAAAAATACCAAAAGAGGAGTAATTTTAGTTGCTGAGTTATGGGCAATATCGTTTATCCCACATGCATGGGAAGAGAAGAATTTGAGAACTCTGCAACCTTTTAAGGAGGTGAAATGCAAGCTGTTAGGGGGACTAAAGAAAGAAATCCTCTCAGAAATGGCCAAGACTTGCAAGGAGCTATAGGCAAAGGTAAGGAGCCCAATCCAAGAGTGTAGAGATGCAAAGCTGCTTGGGAAGATCGTAGTTGGAATGCTGGTGACGTGTTTTCTTTTTATTATTGTTTTAGAGCTGCATGTGAAGATCGCAGTCGGAGTGCTAGTGATGTGTTTTATTTTTATTATTGTTTTAGAGCTGCATGTGAAGATTGCAGTTGAAATGCTGGTGATGTGTTTTCTTTTATTATTGTTTTAGAGCTGCATGTGAAAATCCCAGTTGGAACACTGGTGATGTCCCTTTTATGATTTTAGGAGTTGCATGTGAAACCCTAGTTGGAATACCCATCGACCCATCGTGATATGCTGGTTTTACACATCATGTTACCTTGCTGCTTGTGAAGATTGCAGAGGTAGAGTTCCATCTGGTTATTTTGTTTTATTGCTTATCGTGCCATATTTCTGCATGTTGATTTGTATAAACCGAAGGTGACGCCACTTTCATGTGGGTCATTGCTATGCGTTTGGATAAATTCTTGTCGGTTACATTTCCCTTCAACAGGCTATTCGTATGGACCGTTTTTCCTTTTGTTTTTTTTTGGGATAGCAGTAGACTATTGCTAAGCGATCAGGTAAGTCCCATCTTGGTTATGAATATGCATTGCATGTTATCTCCTTTGTATTCTGCCTCATCCTATTGCTGTGAATAATTCTCACTTTCTGGTTGTGCTCCAAACCGGCCGTTCGCTGAGTTATACTCCACGTTGTGTCAAAAGGATGGAGTTCCTCTCTTGTCACATCGTGCCCTCACTTTCTGGTTGTGCTCCAAACCGGCCGTTTGCTGAGTTATACTCGACGTTGTGTCAAAAAGATGGAGTTCCTTTCTTGTCACATCATGGCCTCACTTTCTGGTTGTCCTCCAAACCGACCATTCGCTGAGTTATACTCCATGTTGTGTCAAAAGGATGGAGTTCCTCTCTTGTCACATTGCAGCCTCCATCCACAAGTTGGATTTGATAGTAATGTCGTGTTTTCTGCCGGAAATTGGAGGAATTCACCTACTGTATATTGAAAAAAATTGTTTTGTGCCAGTGGGGTTCAGTTTTTCTAGGCTTTTCTACAGGCTGTTGAGTTTTAGCATATAATATAATAGGCCATTGGTTTGATGTTTAGGACTGAAAATCTGCATTGATATTAATTTAGATAATGTTGGCTTATTATTGGTCTGAAATGCCCTGAAGTTAGGAATTGTGAAAGGTATTTTCCCTTATCTCCGTTTATGGCGCTGTAATGGAATTTCATAGTGTTGTTAAGCGGTGCAAAATGTATTATGCCTAGAGAATGATTTATTCTAGATTTGACTAGCCTTTTTTTTAGCTATTTGATCCATCGAATGTGCACTAAGAATCCCTGCCAAGACAAGGATGGCGATAATTGGGGTGAATCCCTTGCATCTGTTCATTTGCTTTAAGTCTAATTTTTAGTTAGTTACCGACTCACATAAACAAACAAAGACAGTATTTAAATAGATTAGAAGTTTCCTATCAAATAAAAGGGTCAGGATCTTTTTCTCTAAGCACTCCTTGATTCGCCATTATATGCCAAGTTTGCACGCTTGTTTTGGATGAAGCATCACCAATAGTATTTCTTTCCCAAGTATATGTTGTAAAGGAAGAGAAGTGACATTATTTTTGTAACTTTATGCCTTTGTATAGGTCAGAAATCGAAATTTATCATCTATCACAACTTTTCATAAAGGTTCCTATTTACTTTTTACAAATACACCTTTTTCTATATATGTGAAATTATATATATATATTGGATCTGATCTTCCTTCACCTATATATGTTCATTGGTATGTGAAATGAATTTTCGTGCCAAAATGAATAGATCCAGAAATGTGCATTGCTAGTTATAAGCTGAATTTAAAATCGCTAACCCAAATGTATAATTACCCTCCACACTTTCTATTTGTATTCTCTGATTGCAAAGATCATTTGCACAATGGTATCTATAAAATGGAAATCCTTTTTAATAAAATATTCATGAAATTATTAATATTTAGTTCTGGAACGAAAATATACTGTGAGATAAGGGAATTTTATATTATGGCACCCAATTGGGTAGCAGGATAGCATTGTGTTGATAAACGATGTGGAAGAATCCGTGGAACATGTTGAGAGCACTTGGGAATGTTTCCCCTTACCTTAGTGGGTTCATCACCCAAGCTCGGGGGTGACTCTAGGCAGAATAACACATGCGAGATAGAGTTAGTTGCTTGGGTGGAAAGTCGAAGCGAAGCTTTTAGTCGGTCCAATCTTTTAACTTAGAAAACGAACTTTTAATTACTAGCCCTTAGAGTTAGTTGTTAAAGTTGCTAGCGGCATTAATAAAATGAGTAAAATTTTAGTGGCATTTATATTTTCCTCTTTGAATAGTTGAATATTTTAAAGGGTAAATTGTGAGCACAAGGAAGGTGTCGCAATGAGGATGCGTATGAAGATAGCATGGTAGGGCACCATACAGTGTATTTGTATTTGATTATGTAATAGATTATGTTATTTTATTTCATCGGACAGTAACTGTTTAACCCAGTTGTTTTCTTAGCAGCCACCATGGTAATAACCCAATTGTTTTCTTAGCAACCGCCGCAGGAATTCTTGTTCCTTTGCTTATTGCTTGTGCTTGAAAGTGTAAACAAATACTATAAGATTGGTGTTATGGTTTTTATTCTTGCCTAATTTTAAACTTGTTGGTATAGTATTGTATCATTCTAGGGACTATTACGTGAGCAAGACATTGTACCTATCATGCCTTTGTTTACTACGTCTAATGAATAAAGAAAAATCTCCTAATTATGGGTGTATAGAATTAATGAAGTGCTTGCAGGACAATAGTTGGGTCATCCTACAAGAAATGGAATCAAGGTAATTATAAATGAACATAACCTTCATGCACTTGTATATGTTTCCTATATAGCCTGATTATAAAGTAAGTGGCATGTGGATGTAAAGTAATTGGTGTGTGGATGTAGTGATAATAACCTCCTGTTTTTCTTTGTTTGTATTATGAATTGTCCTTTACGACTTAAGTTGGTTTGGGAGGATGGAAATATGGCATAAGGATCTCATGGGAAAATAAAGAGACAAGAAGATGTATGTTATATTGATTCCCCTTCGAAATTGCTTATGGACAACAAACAGAAAATGACCTATTTAGGTGCAATTAAATCTCCTCGATAAATGTATAAAGTTACTTGCTTTTCCTTCTAGGATTCTATCCCAGTTTATTTGGGAATGTTACATTTTGTGTGTCCTTGATTTGGTCATCTTATCCGTATTTTACTTTTATGCTCTCATGGTGAAAAGGTTTGCTTTGAATAAATTGAATCTAAGGAGGAAGATTTGTTTGTTGATCTTCATAAGATGATAGATAGTCTAACACAGGTGAAATACTAGAATTATTATTAAAAGGCTCATTTATAATTATTACAAAATATGGATCTTAGGAATAAATGGAATGACTGTTATTATTATTGAAATGGAAAGGCTGATTTGTATTCCAATGTGCTTCATCTTCTTTAACCAAGTACCCAAGAATAGTGTTAACATTTATTTAAAAGATAATTAATAAAGGAAAAATTTATTACCACTTTTGGACTCATTACATATAGTATCAGAGCAAAGGTCGAAACACTTGGGCCTATCTAGGCTAAAAAATGATTCTACCTGTTTTGTTTTTGCAAATTGACGATCAAGTTTGCTTGAGATAATAGGAAACAACAAGCTCACATCGATCTAAAACACAAAGTACCATAAGGTGTAGCAACTTCAATTAATTATATGTATTGGTTGACCTTGTAGTTATGTAGAAACAACTTCTCCACTTCAATGTGAAGAGAATAACCACTATGCATTCTGGGGATGCCTAGATGTAAGACATTTTGGTTAAGACTCATTCCGCACACGTTGAGAGAACTGTCACAAGAGTGGGGGGACTCTGTGAAGAGAATAACCTCTAGGCATTGTGGGGGTGTGCGAGAACGGAGTCCCTTAACTTGGTGAAGCACCCTGAAGAGCACAAAAGGAGATACACCTAAGGGAGGGTATTGTCCTTGTGTTGGGTGGCTTGAATTGGTACCTGGAGTACTGTTAGCACTTGATGTGCTAGGATGGAGGACATTGAGAGAAATAAATAATGGCAAAGCACCCTGAATAACACAAGAAGGAGATACACCTAAAGAAGGGTATAGGGTATTGTCCATGTATTGGGTGGCTTGTGTCGCTACATGGAGTACTGTTAGCACTTGGAGTGCTGGGATGGAGGACATCTAGAGAAAAGAATAATGCCAGGAAAAGGTATGTGTAGTACAGGTAAACTGGTACCTCTATGTTATTTATTGCCAATAGAACTGACATGTTATGAAAATTGTATAGTGTTAGATTCCTGAGTTATACATTGTTATCAATGTCGATGTAGTAGACATGCATATATATGCTTAAAATGCAGGCTTGGTGACCTAATCCCACCCGTCAAGAGGGATTAAGAAATATACAAGCAAGCATTAAGAACCTGAAGAAGGAAAGGAGATGAGGCTAGGAAAATGGGTAACACCGAGGACAATGTTAATTCAAGGGGGAGAGGATGTAACATCTCTCACCACCTCGACCTAGAACTCACAGTGTAAGTAAACATCACTGTAAGTATCGACTATAAACCTCTGTCAATTTGTGGTTATAATTGATAGGGTTAACGACTGAAAGCTTTGAATGACTAAAACGACATTTGGTGACGAACCCACTAGGGGGAAAGGGCTTTCCGAAAAAAGGGGAACCAAGAAACTCAATGAATAAATCGTTGTGTTCTTGTAAATACTAAGAGAATAGAGAGTAGTGTTTAATCACTAGCATGACAGCCTTTGGTATCTAAAGTGGAGTCGATTAAGAAAAACAATGCTTTAGTTATTAAAACAAGGGAACCAGGCAACGGTTGAAGTATGGAGAGGTAACTTTTATATTAATTTACACAATGCCTTATGTATAGTTAAAAAGCTCTTTTATACCACATTATATATGCTGAAATAATTCAAGGCTAATATGAAAATTACTCTTTAACATCTATATATATATATATATATATATATATATATATATATATTAAAATGATAGCACAATGGGATACATTTGTAAGAAAAGCATATTGATACACAACCATTATTAAAGGAAAAACCTTTAGAAGGCATAATCCTTTTCCTTCATATGTTGTGGAGCATCATATTATGCTATATATAGAATGGGACATTATTTGGCATTATTTTAAATGTGTGAATAATGTGGTAATTCGTAGTTTTCATATGAGAGCTTTATATTATAAAAAATGGGAATGTTCCACAAAAAAAACCCCAAGCGCTATCAGAAATTGAAAAGGGTTAATATAATTAAAATAGAAAAGGTAGTGCAGTTAAAGGAAAAAGCAAGGGATACTATGAGGTATAATTGAAAAGGTTAAAAAATACCAAAAGAGGAGTAATTTTAGTTGCCGAGTTATGGGAAATATCGTTTATCCCACATGCATGGGAAGAGAAGAATTTGAGAACTCTGTGACCTTTTAAGGAGGTCAAATGCAAGCTGTTAGGGGAACAAAAGAAAGAAAGCCTCTCGAAAATGGATAGGACTTGGAAGGAGCCACAGGGAAAGGCGAGGAGCCCAATCCAAGAGCATAGAGCTGCAGAGCTGCATGGGAAGATTGCAGTCGGAATGCTGGTGATGTGTTTTCTTTTTATTATTGTTTTAGAGCTGCATGTGAATATCGCAGTCAGAATGCTGGTGATGTGTTTTCTTTTTATTATTGTTTTAGAGTTGCATGTGAAGATCGCAGTCAGAATGATGGTGATGTGTTTTCTTTTATTATTGTTTTAGAGCTGCATGTGAAAATCCCAGTTGGAACACTAGTGATGTCCTTTTTATGATTTTAGGAGTTTCATGTGAAACCCCAGTTGGAATTCCCATTGACCCATCATGATATGCTGGTTTTACACATCGTGTTACCTTGCTGCTTGTGAAGATCGTAGAGGTAGAGTTCCTTTAAGTTATTTTGTTTTATCGCTTATCGTGCCATCTTTCTGCATGTTGATTTATATAAACCAAAGGTGACGCCACTACCATGTGGGTCATTGCTATGTGTTTGGATAAATCCTTGCCGGTTACATTTCCCTTCAGCAGGCTATTCGTATGGACTGTTTTTCCTTTTGTTTTTTTTGGGATAGCAGTAGACTATCGCTAAGCTATCGGGTAAGTCCCAGCCTGGTTATGAATATGCGTTGCATGTTATCTCTTTTGTATTCTGCCTCATCCTATTGCTGTGAATAATTCTCACTTTTTGGTTGTGCTCCAAACCGACCGTTCGCTGAGTTATACTCCACGTTGTGTCAAAAGGATGGAGTTCCTCTCTTGTCACATCGCTTCCTCACTTTCTATTTGTGCTCCAAACCAATCATTCTCTGATTTATACTCCACGTTGTGTCAAAAGGATGGAGTTCCTCTCTTGTCACATCACGGCCTCACTTTCTGGTTGTGCTCCAAACCGGCTGTTCGCTGAGTTATACTCCACGTTGTGTCAAAAGGATGGAGTTCCTCTCTTGTCACATCGCCACCTCCATCCACAAGTTGGATGTTATAGTAATGTTGTGTTTTCTGCCGAACATTGGAGGAATTCACCTACTGTATATTGAAAAAATCGTTTTGTGCCAATGGGGTTCATTTTTTCTGGGCTTTTCTACAGGCTATTGAGTTTTAGCATATAATATAACAGGCCATTGGTTTAATGTTTAGGACTAAAAATCTGCACTGATATTAATTTAGATATTGTTGGCTTAGTATTGGTCTGAAATGACCTGAAGTTAGGAATTGTGAAAGGTATTTTCCCTTATCTCCGTTTATGGCGTTAATGAATAGATCCATAAATGTGCATTGCTAGTTATAAGGTGAAACTAAAATCACTAGCCCAGGTGTATAATTACCCTCCACACTTTCTGTTTGTATTCTCTGATTGCAAAAATCATCTGCACAACGGTATCTATAAAATTGTAATACTTTTTACTAAAATATTCTGGAAATTATTAATATTTAGTTGTGGAACGAAAATATACTATGAGATAAGGGAATTTTATATTATGGCACCCGATTGGGTAGCAGAATAGCATTGTGTTGATAAACGGTGTGGATGAATCTGTGGAATGTGTTGAGATCACTTGGGAATGTTTCCCCTTACCTTAGTGGTTTCGTCGCCCAAGCTCGGGGGTGACTCAGGCGGAATGACGCACACCATGTAGAGTCAGTTGGTTGGGTGGATAGTCGAAGTAAAGCTTTTAGTTGGTCCAGTCTTTTAACTTAGAAAATGAAGTTTCAATTACTAGTCGTTAGTGTTAGTTGTTAAAGTTGCTAGCTGCATTAATAAAATGAGTAAAAGTTTAGTGGCATTTATATTTTCCTCTTTGAATAGTTGAATATTTTAAAGGATAAGTTGTGAGCGCACGGAAGGTGTCGCAACAAGGATGCATATGAAGATAGCATTGTAGGGCACCATACAGTGTATTTGTATTTGATTATGCAATAGATTATGTTATTTTATTTCATTGGAATGTAACTGTTTAACCCAATTGTTTTCTTAGCAGCCGCCGCAGGAATAACCTAGTTGTTTTCTTTGCAGCTGCCGTGGGAATTCTTGTTCCTTCGCCTATTGCTTGTGCTTGAAAGTGTAAACAAATACTATAAGATTGGTGTTATGGTTTTTATTTTTGCATAATTTAAAACTTGTTGGTATAGTATTGTATCATTTTAGGGACTATTATGTGAGCAAGACATTGTACCTATCATGCCTTTGTTAACTATGTCTAATGGATAAATAAAAATCTCCTAATTATGGGTGTATAGAATTAATGAAGTGCTTGCAGGACAATAGTTGGGTCATCCTGCAAGAAATGGACTCAAGGTAATTATAAATGAACATAACCTTCATGCACTTGTATATGTTTCCTATATAGCCTGATTATAAAGTAAGTGGCATGTGGATGTAAAGTAATTGGTGTGTGGATGTAGTGATAATAACCTCCTATTTTACTTTGTTTGTATTATGAATTGTCCTTTACGACTTAAGTTGGTTTGGGAGGATGGAAATATGGCATAAGGATCTCATGGGAAAATAAAGAGACAAGAAGATGTATGTTATATTGATTCCCCTTCGAAATTGCTTATGGACAACAAACAGAAAATGACCTATTTAGATACAATTAAATATCCTCGATAAACGTCTAAAGTTACTTGTTTTTCCTTCTAGGATTCTATCCCAATTTATTTTGGAATGTTACATTTTGTGTGTCCTTGATGTGGTCATCTTATCAGTATTTTACTTTTATTCTCTCATGGTGAAAAGGTCTGCTTTGAATAAATTGAATCTAAGGAGGAAGATTTGTTTGTTGATATTCATAAGATGATAGATAGTCTAACACAGGTGAAAGGCTAGAATTATTATTAAAAGGCTCATTGATAATTATTACAAAATATGGATCTTAGGAATAAATGGAATGACTGATATTATTATTGAAATGGAAAGGCTGATTTGTATTCAAACGTGCTTCATCTTCTTTACCCAAGTACCCAAGAATAGTGGTAACATTTATTTAAAAGGTAATTAATAAAGGAAAAATTTATTACCACTTTTGGACTCATTACAGAATCCCTTGAGTAGAAGTTTTTTTAAGATTTCCTTCCTGAGTTTCCTCTATTTGGATCTTTGGAGGTTATATTGAAATTGTTCTATGTATTCCTCCAGACTCTCCTATTCTCCTTATCTCATTTCGAAAATGTCTTCATTGACCCTCCAATAATATTGGTACCTTTTCAAGAATACATGTTTCATGTCTTCCCAAGTTTGTATACAATTCCCACCGAGGCTCATGAACCATCGAAGGGATGTACCTTTTAGGGTAAGGGGAAACACATTCAACTTTTGATCATTAGTACAATAATCACATTCTCTACAAATTACTTCAAATTGAAATAAATATAGACCAGGGTATTCGTTTTCCAAACTCTGAAAATTTGGTAGAACATGTGGGGGAATTATTTTCATTGGTGCCACTCCTCTCGAATCTCTGATGGGAAATTCGAAAGTAACAAATTCTGCATCTTTCTTACCTGCCATCTCTTCATTAGATTCTTCGTGTGCTATCTTCAAGCTCCTCCTTCAAATGTTCCTGTCAACTTGTTAGTAGAATGGGTGGTGCTTACAACACCACTAAGGGGAATGATAATATTTATGCTCCAAATATTGAAATTGAAATAAAACTAAATGTAAAGACAGAAAATCCACACTCAAAATAAATTCAATAAACTTAAATGTAATCATGCAACCTACATGCCCTACTTTAACAATGCATCTACAAAACAATGCCAAATGTACTTTTACACAATTAATAAATTCCCGGGCAACTACGCCAAAATGTTGGGCCCACTATATGTCATTTAATTAAAACTTAAGATGTAGAGTGCTAAACATAAATTATCAACCCAAGGAAGTCTTTTATTTCAAAGCTATCGTGCAAGATATATGCAAGCACAATTTATACCTGACACTGTTATCTATTGGTATGCAATTGAAACTCTTTGTAAACTAGATCACACCTTCTTGAAAGTAAATTAAACCTCGGACCTATTCGTAAATCTAGATTGTAAATTGAACACACTTCAAACACACTCTATTCCTATGACACAATATTTAATTGCATAAATATAAAAGAAGTCTTGTGTTGTCCAACGATTTATCAAAATGAATTAACATGAGAACACTATGATAAATCTAATGAATAAAAACATGAAATGAATAATAAAACTATGATAAATCTAATGAATGAAAACATGAACTGAATAATAAAACAACTATGATCAATCTAATGACTGAAAGCATGAACTAAATAATAAACAAATCTACAAATAACACACTTACAATTAACACTACCAGCATATGCTCAGGGAAGAGGGCCCTTCCTCCATTGAGCAGAGCTGGATCTCCATAATGAAAGTCTACAACTCCAGAATTAAGAAACTTCCAACATGTATTGTGGTAATGAATGATTACAAAAGATCTGGATCAAATCCTACATCATAACATTGTTTTCTCTTTTCCCCATCTTCCACCCCCCAATCCAATGATATTGATTACATATTTATACATAAAATTATCTCATGGAAATGAAGAACTGAACCCCCAACCTGTGATCTGTAATATCTGAAACACAGTCGTAACTGCTGGCAACTTTGGAACTGGTCGCAACACCAAATCTGGAAAATACCCACTCGAAGAACCATGTGTATATCCCAAACTGTTGCTTTTTTTGGCTATTTTTTCTCTAGTCAAGTAAATGAGGATGTTATGCACAAAACCCATGTCTCATATTGTTGAGGTTCATTTCCAGCTGCCCATAAATTGAGATGCGAATCAAGATGTTATTATGTGGCATGCATTTTTGGTTAAGGTTGTAACAACTGGCTATGAGCATCCTTTACATGAAAAATCACTCCACAAATCATAATTAGTAAAATTATGCATAATAATCTTCAATTCATGAAAGATAAAGGAAAACAATCATTATTAACCACTTAAAACATCAATGGAGGTAATATGCTGTTTTACGCACAGTTACAACAAATGGATGGAAAATGGAATGATAAATGGGTGGTAATGGGAAGAAAATGGATGAAATATATGTTGATAAGTGGTGGAAAAATGGACAACTCCAGGGGGCAACAAATGGATGTATCATCCTTATATCAGTGCTATGTAATTTTATATCATTTCTACATAAGTCTTATATCAGTCCTTTATCATATCACATAATATGGAGTCATGAGATCAACAATATGCTAATAAAAGATAAACAATAATGTATGTGCTCAACATATTATTACACCCTTCCAAATCCCACAGATGCATATCTCTATATGACTTTAATGAAACATATTCAAAATCATATAGATGTGATCTATAACAATGTGTAATAAGTAAGTATCTTTTATTGTTTTGTGTGGACTCCCTCTTTGTCTTTCCACCCTTGCGGAGAATTACTGAAGTCCTTCTTTATTCATTGAAATTTAAAACTTTGAAAACATTTAATGCATGTAATGAGTATCGAATCACTTCATGGGAATAAGTATCCCATGCGCACTGAATTGAATGCTATTCTCCAATAAAGGAAACGCTCCTTTCGATCATCCTCTCCCTCAGATGATTTTTTTAGAAGGTTCACCTTCTTCTACAATGGTGAATGCATGAACCCTTTCTTCATTATTCTTTCTTGCATGGAACTCTCTCACAAAGTTTCCCTTCTTTCCACAATAGAAGCATTCAACCTTTGACTTTTTGAAGTCCTTCTTTAACTTCTTCTTTTTTTCATGAAAGAACTTCTTGGATGATTTTCTCTCTTTCTTCATTCTTTCCATGAGGGAAAGATTCTCCTCTTTCATGTGTTTTGTTTCTGTTTGGATGCTCCCCTCTTATTGAATGAAATCATGACATAATATTTCAAATTTGGGATGTTCTTCTATTTCATTTAGTATGACCAGTAAATTCTTCCATGAGGAAGGAAACCCATCGATGGTGGTTTGAAGAAGGTCATCCTCATCCGTCACCACATTGATGATTACTAGTTGATCACTCACTTGTGAAATATTTGAGAAGATGGATGCTACATACTCATCTCTTTCCATCTTTAGGTTGTGAAACTTGTTCTTCAAATAACTCTTTTGAGTAGGGGCCTTTTTCTCATAAATATTCGTGAGTCTATGAAAACACTCATTTTTCATCTTAATAGTGTGATCACCGACATGGGATTGTCCTTCACAGAGTCTTATATAATCCTCTTTGACTTAAATCCTTTATTATTCTTGTAATTTATCCATGTTGAATTATTGGTAGGATCCTCTACCATTGAAGTCAAGAATTAATCAAGATCATGCTCCTCAAGAATCTTCAACACTCTTTCCTTCCATGTATTGAAGTGGGAAATATCTTCAAGGCGATATTCCAGTTGAATGGAGATTGATGTCATGGTTCAATATTTTTCTCAACTCTTCAATATCTATGTAGGATTATATTTATGCACAAAACTATGGTCCTCCATGCCCTATTCTCTGATGCCATGTGAATGCTTGAGAAAAATCAGAGATGCTTGAACCTAAAAAATTTTATTGATGAATTTTAGTTCTTATAAATATCATAAATCAACCACATATGAATCTCATAAATATATAATCCACATATAAATATCATAAATCAATTAACCATGAGAGACAATATATACCATGGAAAAAATCTCCAAACATGGAGGATGAAAAACTTAGCAACTCTTTGAGTATGATAGATTAATTTACAGAGAATGGTTTACAACACAAAATCAAGTTTCCGGATAAGAGATATCACCTTAGTAGTACAGAAGATATTCACTCATATAACTATATTTCCCACTTTCCAAGTGATTATCACTTTGATAACAAGTTAATACGATTTCCATGCCATGGATACAACACCAATACACTCTAAACAATTCAAATATGATAAGTCAGAAAATCAGTAGAATCTCCATACTCTCTCCATAGATTCAGTAGTGCATACAAAAGTAGGAGCACTAAACATAACTCACTTCATGCAATCATTATAACCCTTACTAATTTTAGTGCCAAGCTAGCACTTAATATTTTCCATCATGCACAAGATATGCACCATACTTTCCTCAAATAATTTTAAATGATTGTTCATTGATTTGAACGAAATGTGAACTTGCTAAACTGAATGTGAACTAACTGAACTGATTAGGAACTAATTGAGCTAAAATCAATCTTCATCTAAGTGTATGAACATAAAGTCAGAAGGCTAACAAAATGTCTTTGGTGTTTAATAATTAGTGTCATCCATGCTCAATTACTATTATTATCTTTGCATGATTATTCTTAGTTAACTAATACATGCTTTATTACAACTAAGGATTTACTAAATCAAGAGAAGACATAATGAAATAAATTTCTTTGTCACATTAAAATTTCAATATAAATTCAATTTTATACAAAGTAAGATTTGTATTTTGCTAAAGGTACAAGTCAGTAAAGAGTTGTTACACCTATGCTGTCAAGAAAATAATGCATTGGTATTACACAAAAGTACAACTTGTTGCATCTAGAGTTTATGAGCATCCAAAATGGGAACTAGTTATTACATTTTATATTTTTTTTGTGAGATTATGATGCAACCAATTTTTAGAAAGAAATTGTGAGAAAAAGTGCAAGTGTGCATCGTTGCAAGAAGCGTTGGCACATAGAACTTGGTAAGATACTCAAGGAAAAAGATGAATTCCTTGATGGAAAATGCAATTTCTAGGATGAATATGAATTCTTGATTGTTCTTAAAAGATTAGTGAAGGTGATGCTAAAGGATTATTGTCTTAACAATCAATTTCATTTAGGAAAACATAGTTTGGTTACTCAATATGCCAACAATGTATTGCAAGAAAAAGAATAACAAATAATTGGTAGATTTGGATTTTTTTTATTGAAATACTCAATAGTGGTAACTGTGAAATTATGGAAATGATTAGTTGTGTATATGGGATATATGTGATAAGGAAATTGAAATATATATATATTTTTAAATGGTTTCTACATGAATAGATACTAGAAGTATCAAGCTATTCAAGTGATAATGTGTTGTTTAAACATATTGGATGTTTGATGTTCTTAATTAAGTCTTGGAAGACTTAGGTAAACATGCCTTGATGCTGAGCAGGTAAGATATGGAGCATCAATATTATTGACTTACCATATTGATATGGTGTTGATTTAGTAGGGTCAGGCACATCAAGAATGTTCATAGTTATTAAAAGTTTATCTTGATGTGGAGATGGTAGGATCTAGATCATCGAATATAGTCAGAGATGGTTATGATATTTTATGTATTCAATACTTCCTTTTGAAAAATGTATTAAATATATGACATAATGATTGACAACTCCTTGATATATTACAAGTAATGACCTATGCTAGTTTTAGTAAGACTATATATTAAGAACCAATTATAAAACTATGAAACTTGCAACATAAAGAAAAAATGTAATATGACTGAATACTACTAAAAAGGGAGTTAATTACCAATGAGAATGTGAACTTAATTACCAATTAATAGTGTATTGTGAAATGCATCAACATCCATTATAGGACATTCATCTATAAGTTGATGAGGTCCGTCAACATGCATAAATAACCTATTTAGAGGTTGAACATCTTCATGATAAAAGAAAATATCATAAAATTATCATTTTTAATTTGAATTATCAGCAAACTAGAACAATGTAAAAAGACAATTCAGCTACTTTATAGTTTTATAAACATGAAATTTTTTACCAACTTGGAGTGTTGATAAGTATATGACAATACATCTTCAAATATTCTTCCTGATGAATTTTCTCAACAACACGGGCCAATTTAGAATTTTGATCCCATATTATAAATTGAATAATTCTGCATCTGTCATAAATGGAGAGAACCACTCTATCTTCCTCTACAGAATTTTAGTACTATTGTCCAAAAAAAAAACATTTCTTTCATTTTTGAAGGGATGTTTATTCCTCCTCAAAACACCAAAAAATTCTAATAAAGGAAATGGATTCACTTTGTCATTGTCTTCATTTCGGTCATAAAACATACCCATTGTTTCACTTATTTCAATTTCATCACCTTTTCATTCCTGATATATCCCATGCAACACAATGATGGTATTTGATCTGTGATGATATTTGATATGTCATACTGGTTTTTTTATTCTTGAATAGGTTGAAATAGTCAACTTTAACATATTATTCTTTGATTGTATTTTTGGAATACATCTTAACTACAACAATAAACAAGTGACATTTACTCGATCATTGAGAAAGACACAACCACATCTACATTGGATTTTTCTTAGCATGCTAAACAACTCTATTAAACCATCACGACTCCAATCAGTGACCACATTACATAAATCTACCACAAATAAATCCATTTTCAATGTCATCATATCTAGTCATAAGATTTCTACTGCATGCTTCAATGAACTTAGATAATATGAAACACAAGAAAAATTGTAGGAGTTTGGAACGGTTCCCCTTTCGACACCATTCCTTTGTTCAATATGTCCTTAGCTCATTCGAAAACACTTTGATAATCATAATTAACCTTTCTTTTTTTCTTGTTTTTAGTTGATTATTCAGGTTTATCATCATCATCTATTTATTTGGTTTCATCGAGGATACCACCAAGTTGTATGATGTGGTTCTATTTGATGTTGTATACTTCTAGTACATTTCTTGCATGTAATTTGAAAGATATATGGTTGTGAAAATCATTATGTTCCATGTATTCTTAGATGTGGTAGGGTCTACACTTTGAGCCATATTCTCTCTTAATTGATCATGGACATTACTATATACTTTATTTTTCAAAATTTCCTTAGAATAATTTTGTTTTTCCCATCAAGAATAAAAAAATGTACATCTTCCCTTGAAACATATTCCTCTATGACCAATCCTACAAATATGAATGATGTCTTGGTACCCCATTATCTAGAAGGTATCAATTATCCATCTCTTTGCAATGTGTTTGGAATTTATACCACCAATTATATCAATTCAAGCACTCAATTCTTATTTATTGATCTATATTTGTACTGTTAAGGTTCCATTTGACATCGAACGATACCAATTTAGAAAACTTTTTGATTTAATAAGAAAATGGATTCACTTGTTTTGTTTTCACCCCCTTTTTTTTGAAATATTTTTTCTTTTGTCTCCATCTTGGCCTCAATTAGAGTCTATCACAAATATTTTAAAATGAACCATTTCATATCCTTGTCCACCTGATATTTGTTTTTTAAGGTATACACCTTTCAAAATAGTTTTTATCCCATCATGTGTTACATCAGTGGGTATTAACATGTCTATATTATTTCCATAGCTAACCAAATTCTACCCATACCTGTATGCTCACACATATTTACTTTCCACAGAGGCTTGCATAAGGTGTTGTTGATATAATGTTTCCTCAAAGGTCCATTGTTAAGCGACACAATATTTAACATTAGGCTCATTTTCCTCAGCATCTACAATTGATTCGAATAGAATCAAAATTTCATGTTCATTCACAACTATTGAATTCAAAACAATTCCTACAGGTGTCACTGCATCCCCCATCTTAGTGTGAACATACATGTTTGGGTAACCATTCTTTAGGTGTGAAACGTATACAAGCCAATCTAAATATAACTCTTCTAAAATATTTTTCAAAGAGACTTGAATCCTAGGTACAAGAATAAAGAGAACCCCAAGTGTGCAATTGTAACTCCTGCATGAAATTTGATTATAAGATTACTTATTAAAAATATAAAATGATGAATATATGATGGTGCAACAATAGATAAATACAAAAAATTTACATGGAAGTCACTAAATACTTACATAAATTATATACTCATTGGAAAATGAAGCACATGAACTTAATTTAGCATCGATGGAAACTATTGTTTGTTAAATTACATTTTAAAATCTATGGATCACAGAGAGAAAATGGCTGAGAAAAGTAAATTAATTTCATTAAACAAAAACAATCTATATATAGATTATTCTGATAGCGAGGAAAGAAACAAACAACAAACCTACTGAAAAACCTGAAATTGTGACCCATTGTGACTTTATAAGGTGGATTTTTTACTTCAATGATGGGTATCTAAACCCAATCATTCCACATAGCCTTGAACCCAATAGTTCCACATAGCCCTGAAAATGATGTAGTGCACTGCAAAGTCCCAAGCAAAAAATAGAAAATAGGAACTTATGATATATCAATGCAGATAATTCCTGAAACCGCATAGTGACCATATCAGTGTGGCCCATTATGAACTGTTTTGGATAAAAGTGACACGTAAATTTCCAACAACACATAACCTTTGGGTAGTGAATTAAGGTTTCATATTTGTGATTACTCTTTAGGCAATGTTTGGTATTAATGGATCAAAGAAATTTACAACGACTCTTTATGTGTACTTGGAAGAATGGTCTATAATTAAAATCTATCATAGGTGCAAATGTATATCTATTCAGTAATATTTAATGGGAAAGTCTATTTTTCTTATGAGGGTTGATGGACCCTTCCTTGTGGTACTCAATTATTAATAGTGTCTGAAATTTTCCTTTCCACCTTTAGTGTTTGTCTTAACTTATTGATCTATTTGATCGTGACACCCATAAGTTGGGGGTAGCTAAATTACGTCAATTTTGGACTATTTTAGAATACATGAAAATGCTCGATAAATTAGATATCTACACACAAATCTTCTTTGATTATCTATTTTCTATAATGTTTCATCAACGACCTGAAAGATATAATTTGTGCACATGTCCTCATGCAATGATGGGGTCATTTCTATCGGAGTAGAAAAACAATCCCACTTATAAATCCCTCTCCCCATTACACAAATTTCAAAAATATAAGGGATAACATAATTATAATAGGGTCAAAAAGGGCCAATGTTTCCACTCACCTTCTAAAGGGTTTCCCATGCTACTCATTTGAATGGAAGAAGCATGGAGAGGGCTAGTATGCATTCACTATTCCTCACTAAAGTTAAAAGAGTTTGAGAATGGGAACATTTTTGTTCTCCTCCTCTGCCATAAAATTACTCCCTCATAGTAAATTATGCCACTTCACCTCCTCCTCATCACTCTAACCATAAAAACGTGGGAACGATCCACTGCTCCTTTTCCTCCTTAAAAAAAACTCTCATTCGAGTTTAACTCATTTGCATATGAACCTCACAAGATCCCCTTGTAAATATAATTTTTGTGGAGGTTACTCAAGTGATCATTTTCCTCATTATAATTTACACAAGGATCCTAACAAAAAGGAATTCCATCAAGAAACATGTCGTAAGGTGACTAGCCATCATCTTTACTTTCATGGATTCTAGATCCTATATTCCTCTGAATTAGAGAGTACCTAGAGATTATAATAAAATTTATTGTATAATTTGATGCAGATAAAAGCACTTCACATGTATGAATTATTTAGAGATAATAATTCCATATCTACATGGGGTGTGGAGGCCAAAACCACAAAAATACAAGCCCAAGGGACAGACATGCTCTGCAGCATGTGATTTTAAGCCATCAATCCAACTGTATCCAACCACATTGCTAAATTGTTCCTTCTATCTATATAGAATGTGCTTCAATACCACCAAAAATCCCATTAGTGTTCTGAATTTAACTCCTTGGGTGTCGTGGAATTCATAAGGAATAAAAGGCTGATAGGGAGCACTGGTTTTATTCTGATTCCATTAGATTTTATTTTACAAGATTCGAACGTTAGGAAGATAAGGATTATGCTTGTCATCGAATTCCTTCCGCAAGATCCACTTCTCAATTCGCCCAATGTCAAGGTTCACCTGTCAAAGGTTACACAACCAAACCAAATGATGTAAACCCTGCCACCACATCAAACAAATCCTATATTAGAGTTATAGTTACTAGATGAATATGTTTACCATATTCCATTTGTGATTAATATCCATGGTAAAGTTAAGGAATTCCTTATCAAGAAATGGAACTTAGGCCTCCACACCCCATGTAGAGGTGGAATTATTAGCTCTCAAGTAGTCATACATGTGAAGGGCCTTTATCTACATCAAATTATACAATAAATTTTATTATAATCCCTAGGTACTCTCTGATTCAGAGGAATATATGATCTAGAATCCATGAAAGTAAATTTTATAGATAGTCATCTTACGACATGTTTCCTGATGGAATTCATCTTTGTTAGGAACCTTGTGTAAATCCTAAGGAGGTTACTCAACCAAAAAGATCCATTCAAATTCCAAAAAGGTAATTCAAATTTCCAAGAGGGAGAAGTTACACATGGAGTTACAAGTTACACATGTACTAGCTAAAAAAATAAGTGATGGTGCATTTGTGTTAGTGGGGGTTACAAAACCAAGGGTTACCTCCCAAAACCACCAAAGGGAACCGACAACAAGTGGGAACCATCAAGCCAAGATCAAGGTGTCAAAAGTTAGGAATGTTCCCATTCCCCCTCATGCTATGGATCAATGCCTCTCATATTCTTTTGTGGTTTTTGGTTTTCTAGTTGTTTTAATTAAATAACAAGTTACAAAAATAAGAATAATGTATCTAGGTCCTTAACAACCATTGTCCTAGAACTTAGTTCCAGTATAATAAACATTACTACATATTACACATGTATAAGGCTTAACATTTGGATTATTAGAACAGGCTACGAAGGAGTTGAGGTAGGATGAAATGGTGTTGAAGGAGTGTACAAAGGGGCAGAAGGAGATGATTAGACTTGAGAATTTTGTTAAATATTCTTGTGTTCATAATAAGGGGTTGAATTTATCTCGCGACTTTTTGATTCTTTAGATCCTGTTGCTATTGTCCTTGCACGAGAGATTGTATTGTTAGCTTGGAAACAAGGAAAAGATTCATAAAGTTGCCCTATTTGTTGACAATATTTGCAGCAAAATGTTGTATTTTCATATTCAACTATCTATGAATAGGGTTTCTTCAACCGAGTGAATGAGAATATTGTGAAGAAGCCCACAACTAAGATCAAACTTGACAAAAATACAAGCAAAGGTGAATAAACATTTATATATTGTTTTCATATCAATCTTGATAAACTAACCCAATGAGTTTCTAATGGAAGTGAAAAAATCCAAAGTCTAAAAATGTAAGGGAAGATTTGGAAGTCTTACCCAAATGGGTGTACCGAAAATAGTCGCCATGGATAGAGGGTTGAATGCCAAAACCAAGGCCCTTGCTCAAGGACTCTCTCAAAATCCTTGTCCTTATAGAAATGAACATGAAGTAACCATTGAATTAAAGGAATGACTCAAGACCAAGGAAAATTTTAGGGGAAAAATTTATCGAATGGCTATTTTTTACCTTTTTTCTCCAAAAAAAGGGTTGACCAATTTCCCTTTTTTTCAAAGACAATTCTCCCAAATTGAATGGGATACATTTATTTTACTTTGAAAATCACTAGGATTGTCCAACAACTGTATAAAGTCATTAGAAATTTTAATATTTTTACGAAAAAAAACCAAATATTCTATGGTTGCAAATTTAAGAATCAGTAATATTCACCAAGTTTTTTTCACTTTGACAAAATTATGGATCCTTAAATATTTTCCTTCTCAAATCTCATAGTCTAATATTGATTCAACCATTCTCAAAATGTTGTTGTAGAAGGCCAAACATCGTTGAATTTCTATATGAGAGCGTTTCATTGTAGAGAGTCGCAAAGGCATAGATGAGAGGACATTTTACGCTTATAGTTGGAGTGTGTTCATATTGTTCCAGGATAAAGGATTAGCGAGAAAAAACCTTTTATCTAGTGGCTATTGCGCCGATATTGGGAAGGAATGGAGCGAAATTCCTTGACTGCACAACATTTTTAAAACTGTGTGGTTGGGAGGAGGAAGATGTATTGAAACTCCTTGATCCACCATGTATTCTATAAACTAGATAAATGTTCCCGTATTTAATAATGTTTGTAGTTTTGAAGCAAGGATCCTTCCTATAGCTATAGTCCTTTAAAGAGGATTTATTGAAGAGTGGAAGAAATCCCCATCTCTTTTTATATCTGTATTTTTAAGGAGACCATGGGATCTGAAACTTGCATATGAAAACATAGAGAGGTACCTCAAAGAGGATTTACAAAAAGATAGGATCCATAAGTGTCAAAGAAAATTGACGTAGAGGAAGCAATATAGGTAAATTTGTCCCTATCTTAATGCCTATACTAGCGACTACTAAAAGAACTGATTTGTGGACTCCAAACCAGAGAAAGAAGGTTACATGTTGATGAATATCTTACTCGCTGAACAATGCAAGAGAAGACAACAAACCATTGCAATGCTAGTGTTTCCATCATATCAAATATGGAATTCTCGATGGGAAAGTAGAAAACTTTCCAAATTATCAAATATTTATCATTGATATTAATCATTAATTATAATTCATTTGAATAATGTTAATTAATATCATAGCCATATTTATTAATATTATTTTATTATTTGTTAAATGTTAATATTATTAATTTATTAGACCACAATGTGTAGATTCGTTGCTGAAATGGTGCATTGTTAAGGCATTACTTGTGACTTGGTTTGTTCAAACCCTTTAACTCTGTACCACTAATGTTATATGGTTACGATCCCAACCCATTTTTTGATTCCCTTAGCTTTAAAAATAAAAATAAATTTTAATTTATTATAGACATTATTATTTAGTGTCTACTCTTCTAATATTTATTTTTAATATATCAATTGTTGCTACCTCATTTGATTAAGTTATAAATGTTAAATATTAGTGTTGTTGATACTTAATAACATTAATTCATATTTAATAATGTCACAAACATCATTGATTAAAAATTAATATTGATTAATTTTAAATAGTTATATTATTCATTAACAATAATATTATCTAATTAATGATACTACTAATTAATATTAATAATCTTAATATTAGTGAATCAGATGTTTATATTATTAATATATATAATTATTATTAACATTTAATTAACATTTAAATTATTAATTATATATAAACATAATTATATTTTATATATTTCACATATGTTATATTAATAAAATAGTTATTTTTATCACTAATATATAAACACAATTATATTTTATAGATTTCAAATAAATATTTTATATTAATAAAATAGTTATCCTTATTCAATAATGTGGGGAACGAAAGATAAGTGCATTCACACATTGAATGAATGCGGTTTTTTTATTTGAGAATTCGTTATAATTTGCACACATTTGTTATATTTTAGGCATTATTTATTATGCAATGCTAGGTAGACTAATTAAATAACTAGCTCTCAATCTCAATGCATACCAATAAAGCTTAACCACAAACTTACAAGCAATTTCATGCACTATTTAGGTATCCCACAATATCCATGTACATTAATTTGGTAACTACCTCTAAATCTCAATGCATAAAGTATACATATAAGCCTTTAGCATATGTTTGATTCACCACAAGCAATTTCATTATTATTATAGAAATAATATACTTCATTTTATAATTTATATTTATATTTAGTAATAATGCATACACATAAGCCTTCAACACAAATTTGATTCACCACAAGCAATTTCATTATTCTTTATTATTATAGAAACAATATACATCATTTTATAATTTGTATTCATATTTTGTTTTTTATAATTACAATTTTATTGTTTTAAAATTGGTTATCCATTAATATAAATTAACTATATAAACTAAGAATGTACTTGACATATACATAAAAGCATATTATTAATTACTATGTATTTTCTATCTATCAAGTATTAAAAGAAAGGAGTTATCTTTCCACCCAACCATTTGCACCAATCGGATGACTTGGCTCACGTGAGCTTTCACATCACGCATTGCTATACAATTTGAAAATTTTTTTTATTAAATTTTTTACATATTAGAAAAATTAAGCTTCAAAATATTTTATCTTTTTCAATATTTAAAATCAAATCAACACAATTTATTAGATTTAAGATCAAATTCAATCAAATTTATCTTTTTAATATTTAAAGTGACATCATTTACATTTCAATTATAACAACTTGTTACATAACTTTACACAACTTTTACAATATCTCCTCAAAAAAATAAGTTGTAAACACTCTCTATTCTCAATACAATAAATATAGAAAAAACTAACATTTAAAATATTTCCTTAAAAAATTTGAGTTGTAAACATTGTGTAATCTCAATGCAATAAATATAAAAAAATAATTTCGATGCAATAAATAAATAAACAAGTGGAACAAGAAACAAAGTTGCTTAGTACCTGCCTCCTAAGAAGAGATTGAAAATATATAGCAATAGGATAATTTTGCTATAAAAATATATGATAAAACAAATATAATTACAATTTGAAAGAAATTAAAACAAAAATGAATTAAAAAATGTCCATTTAAATACGATATAGGTTATTGCAATGTAGCATAAAACAAGCATATTCAAGCTTCCTTACATACTTCTAGTAATATTCTTGACTTATGTTATGAAAATATGCAAGTTTCTTTATAGACTAGCATAAATAGGAAATGAGAAATAATAGCTTATAAGACTATAAATTAATATCATTGTTGTGAGAATAGTTTATTTATATTTTATTATAAATTTATAATGTTATACAAATATGCAAGTTTTTTTTATAGACTAGCATAAATAGGAAATGAGAAATAATAGCTTATAAGACTATAACTTTATTTAGAAAAATATATTAATAAATATTTATTGGAGTGAGAGTAGATAGGTGTTTTATGCCTTAGTATTAAATAAATGTTGCAAAGCTTAACATTGTGTAACATTATTTAACATAAAGTTACACATCATAAAATAGAATTCCTTTAATTATTTATAAATCTATATATTTAGATTTTACAATTTAAATTTAAATTACATTTAACTTGTAGCATACCAAACACTAACTACAAATAACAATTCACATAACTTTATAATATTGAACATTTTCATATATATAAATTCATACTTTAAAGATCATAATACTTCTCTGCCCTGCAATGATTATTTTGCGCACAGTATTATCTTAATTGCCATTTGTTAACAACCATTCACTAACAACGAACAACCATTCACGTGGATTTATAACATTGAACATTTTCATATATATATATATATATTCATGCTTAAAGATCATAATTAATACTTCTCTGCTGTGCCGTAATTAGGTTGCGGACATTAATATCTTAATTCCCATTAGTTAACACCTGAAAGTTTGTATCATCTTCATCTCCAGGCTTTGATATCCTCGAGACGTTAATGCTTGAAGTAGGAAACCAGTAGTACACGCCGGGAATTTGACTTTCTTAGTTAGGTCATACGTAAATTATGAAATGCTAACATTTATAGGGCTTTGGAGGATATGTTTTTTTCATTAGATCGATGAGTTGCAAGGTGCAAATCTGTGAAATTTTGAAATTTATAGTGAAACAACATTAAAGATGTCGATTTCGCTTGAGGACGTTTCAAACAAAGCAGGATCAGTGTTGAATAATTTAATATGATCGTGAGAGCTTCTGGTGCTACCTCATAAATTTTCAAGACATCATAAATTTTCACCTCTTCATTGGACTGAATTGAATTAAATGTACAAGGAAAAAGGAAAACAAGAGATCTGCAAGATAGCGGACAAATTTATCAAAATGACAGTATTTATTCAACGTAGAGTAATACCATTATACATATATTAACTAAAACGTCAAAGCATTGGATTACTAGTCATCAACCACAACCACACCAGAGAGTGGAATTAAGAGGATGATGATGAGGAACTCAGTAGATCTATGATGGAGTATGGGAAAATGGAGGAGGTGTTAGTATTAGGAACTGCGCAGTTTTTTCGAATTTCTCCGTCGGTTCCTATGAGGACATCGAGCTGAACCATCTTAAGCATACTCACCGCAAATTGTTGAAAGAAGGCGGCCTGGTTCTGCGCATAGCGGTTAACAATGTGTTGCGTGTGGGAGTCGCTGTAGAGATCCTGGTTGGATGTAAAGAGTCCTTCTCCGTTCTGCAGATTAACATAATACTTTTTGTCGAATATATTTGGAGTACATAGGTCTAAGTTTGTTCTCTTAACGGTGCTGTTTGTGGGACACGTGAGCTCAAGCTCCTCTGCAAAGGTAGCGCTGAGTGTGGGATCCTGCGTTGGATAAAGCCTGTCCACGAACGATACGCAGTGACCGAGCCCTAGTGTGTGCGCACCTGAATGTTCATAAATTCAGAATAGAATGAAGGAATGGATGGCAAGTTATAATTTATTATAAATCATTTGCCTTAGCATTCAAAACTGACCTGACAGCGCTACAAGATCCATGAACTTATCAAAACCCTTTTCAGTGAAGGCGGCCATCAATACAGTCACATTTGAACTCGGACTTGGTAGACTGTCATCAGTGACGGTTTGATTAGCGAAGGTTAGGCTGTCTCTGCGGCCCAGTGGGACTAGAAACTTAGGACCTCCTGCCTATTTGAAGCAACAAAAAGACAACTATGGTTAGATCACACCCACACCTCTTTGCTATTTTAATCAATGAAAGCCGTAGATAGTCGGATAGACCAAACTATCCACATCGATAATGTAAAAGGTGCATTAATAGATTAAATATGGTATTAAGTTGGATATTGGCGCACGCGTTTAGCTGGAAGAGCACACAACAAACTAAACCTAATTTCTATCGATCTAGTCAAAGCAAAGATGGATCAAGTAGATGGTTTGACTAATTTGATTACGGATCAATATTCATAACCATGAAGTTTAGGTTCTCACCATATATACTGCGTAGGACGCTGTTAAAGCCAAGATGTCAGTGCAAGAAACTACACCGCTGCAGTTGGCTTCTACGGCTGCTTTGATTTCGCTGATAATCTCGAACGCCGCGGATCTAAGTGTGAGGTTTGGAGTCGCCTGCTGCTCGCTCGGGTCACTAGATGTCCCATTCAACAAGATCGAAGCGTCACACCCATGACAGAAGATCCAACAATGTTCATAGGAATATGGAGCGCAAGCGAAACCAGATAGCGGTGTAGAAAATGTTAAAAAAAAAACATAAAAAGAGACAGTGAATATATAGATCACCTGCACGAAACAGTCGTGGAAAAGGAGTCTTAACAACCCAGGAGCTTGAGTGATATTTTGTATCAGCAGTGGCTGGAGAGTAGATTTCACTATTGACTCCAAGTTGGGGTAGCTGTCATTGTAAAATGTCCATGAAAGCCCATCCACTGGTGTTGGGAGATCATCACTCGCAGAAGCACCCGCAGTACATGATATGATAAGAAGGACAAACATGCAGGAAATGCCGTAGTGGGATTCCATTTTATCAGCTCCTAGTGCGTCTTCGGGTGGGTACAAGACTCCACACTCTCCTCTACGGCCAATCGCGGCCAATCGCTGGTGGTGACCGACCCCAAACCTTTCTTCGCCAATGGATATAATTTTTATTATATTTTTTTTTTTTAATTTTATTATTATGAGGTCATGTGGACACATGTCAACTCAAATCCAGATACCAAATCCCAATGTTGACATCATCTTCTATCCACCAATCAGCTGTTGACAAAATAGTTTTTTTAACAAAATTAAAAAAAATATTTTACAAATCCCTAAGTTATACTTTACAAAACAGATTTTAATTTTTTAAACCTGCATCAAAATAGACCACAAACCTGCATCAAAATAGACCACAGTTAACCAAAGTCAAAAGAAAATCGATTACAATATACCTGCTGAGGCAGGTATAAAAATAACATCCACATTATTCCATAATATGGATTGAAATCACGCCAAAAGTTCTATTAAAAAAAAAATATACAGCAAATGTAAGTGATAAAAAACAAATTTAACCAATCAAGTTGTTTATTTATGAACACATTGTAATTATTGAATACAAATCAATTCCTATCTTTGAACACCATCAAGAATGGGTTGTAGAAGTTTATAAATCCCTCTCGCCTAATCGATCCAAACAAAATAGCGCATAGTATATAAATTTTTTGGAATATAATGATAGTTTTGAGGCATGATAATAGCGCATAGTCTATAAATTTTCTGGAATATGATGATAGTTTTGAGGCATGATTTTGATAAGTTTGGTGGAAATTTTAAAATTCTAAATTACAGTTGTTAAGTTTTTTAATTTGAATATTTTAAAGGTTTTTCATAATGTTGAATTATTTTTTATAATCAAAATTGAAATATATATATATATATATAAAGTTCCCTATCCTCAAAATTTTAGAAATTTCCATGCTTTGGGTTTTTTTGTTTTAGTTAGATGAAGTATTATCATCGTTGACACAAGAAAAGAGTTTCAGATTTCCACGGCATCTCGGTGCCATATTTTCTCACAGTGATGGGAATTTCAAAAAAATTCGACATATTTAATGTTATTTATTGCCAAGATACTATAAATTCGTGTGTCAATGCAACAGCTTAAAGAGATACCCATTTCAGTAGTTCGTTTTCTAAATTTCTTCAAACTATTCATCATCATAGGTAGCGGACTTATTTTTCAAAAAAGTTTTTCAGACTCCATGGACTACCAAAAACCATTGTCAGTGATCGTGACAGTAAATTCACCAGCCTTCTGGTAGGAGTTGTTCATATTAGTGGGGAACGAACTAGTTACTAGCACAAGTTATCATCCTCGGAGGGAAGGGAATACAGAGATATTCAATAAATGGATTGAGGGATTTTTGAGAATATATGTAGCAGGGAAACATAGGACATGGATTAAATGGCTACATCTAGGGGAGTACTACTATAATACTACTCACCATAATTCTATTAAGATGACTCCTTTCAAAGGTTTACATGGCTATGAGGCACTGAACTTTACAGATTTAGTCTTCGGGGACAACATAGCACCTAAGGAAAGAGACTAGGTCCAGAACAATCAAGAGATTCTTAAAGTTATAAAAGAAAACCTACAGGAAACTCAGAACCAACAGAAGCTATCTGCAAACCGACACAGAGTTGGCATATTTTTGAGGTAGGAGACCTCATATATTTACGGCTACATCCTTACAGACAATATTCACTTAAGAAAAAAGGGGTGGAAAAGCTAAAACCCTGATTCTATGGTCCTTACAAAGTAGTCAGGAAGGTTGGAGAGGTGGTTTATGAACTAGAACTTCCAGAGGGAAGAAAAATTCACAATGTATTTCATGTATCGAACCTCAAGAAGACAGTGGGGAAACACATTGATCCATCCACCGAATTACCTCTCTTAGATGATGAAGGGATTCTGGTACTGATTCGAAACAAAATTCTATAGGTTCGAGAAAAGAAACTCTGAAAATGGTAATTTCGAGAATACTTGGTAAAATGGAAAGAATTACCTATGGAAGACACCACATGGGAGGGAGAACATGTATTGCAGCATCCTTGTTTGTAGTTGCTTGAGGACAAGAAATTTCAAGCGGGGATGACTGTAATATCATTTTCTACTTAAGCACCAAAAACACCAACTAAACTATTTAATTCCCCATAGGTTCGAGTGGGTACTACATGAAAAGGGAATTGTCTGAAGACATTTGATAGCCGGAGTAGAACATAGAATTCATTCAATATTAAGTCACCAGTATGGTAAAGAAATCCTTGTTTCTTCAGGATTAAAGTCAACAAGAAATTTGACTTGCATACATGCAAATTGTGAAGTGCAAACCCTAAAAGTGACATGCAAACCCTCAAAGTACATGCTAAGCTATATAAGAAGGGTTATTGAACCAAAAGGATTGCCTGTGATTATTATTATTGAGTTTGGTTTCTAGAGAAGTAGCAACAGGTGCCGCGGAAACAAGTTGGGGTTGGATACGAAGGTCTTCAACTAGAAAGGGGTTTCGGCAGTGAAATCTATCTGCTCTAATCACTTCAGGATAGATCATCTAGGTCTATCACTAGTTATTCATCATATTCATTCTCCTTCAGCAATCCAATATACAAAGAGATATTTATTGTAAGTTCATGTTTTGAAGCTCGGGTACAGCTGAAAATATTCATAGTAATTCACTGGGACCTAGAATCTCAGTCTTCTTCATGGATGTCATCAGTATCCTTATTAGTAGACTCTGCAAACTCTACTGGGCATGCTACTGGGTGATTATCACTTCACTATTTGCATATCCAGAGCAGCCATCAACATATTCGTGGAAGAAGGGAGACGTCATCATTAAGAGCATATCAATTCACTAGGAATTCTAAGGGGCTCAAACCCAATGCATGCTTCATCCTACCTCTCTAGGAAGGTCACACCACTACACCTGGAATCTTTCAACACCAATGGGAACTCCTTCCCTAAAAAATGTCAAGATCATCAGAAGAAGGGCACTATTTTAGCTGGGCATCAATTGCTGAAGAGGATCACTATTGTCTTCTCTTTTCAACATAACCTGCACGTGCATTATCTACTGACAAAATAACAACATTATTATCAGTGGTATGTGTATCTCTTCTTACTAAAATATTTTCCCTATTATCTCTCCATATTAGCTATTTTTCAGGGTCGTTTGGCACGACACTTCTGCATGCACATTTTATTCATTTTTCTAAGTAGATATTAAGTTTCTGAACAACAAACCTGGTACCAAAGTACAATAGAATATCAGTTGGGATATTACAGATGAATGATGTCCTCGTACCCCAATATCTAGAAGGTATTAATAATCAATCTCTTCGCAATGTTTTTGGATTTTCCACCATCAACTATATCAATTCAAGCACTCAATTCTTATTTATTGATATATATTTGTACTCTTAAGGTTCCATGTGACATCGATAGATACCAATTTAGAAAACTTTTTGATCTAATAAGAAACTGGATTCATTTGTTTTTTTTTCATGACGTGTTATTTGAAATATTTTTGCTACTGTCTCCATCTTGGCCTCAACTAGAGTGTGTCACAAATATTTTAAAATGAACCATTTCATATCCTTGTCCAAACTTTGTGTGTACCAGTGCCTCCAGTATGTTAGGTTCACACCATAATTTCAAATGAGCTCCTTTCTAATATTCATGTAGTGAAAAAGAGATGATATTTATTTTTTAATGTATACACCTTTCAAAATAGTTTGTATCCCATCATTTGTTGCATTAGTGGGTATTAATATGTCTATCATTTATTTCCATAGTTAACCAACTTCCACCATACATGTATGCACACACATATTTCTTTTCCACATAGGCTTGCATAAGGCGTTGTTGATATAATATTTCTTTAAAGCTCCATTGTTAAGCAACATAATCTTTAACATTAGACTCATTTTCCTCAACATCTACAATTGATTCAAATAGAATCAAAGGTTCATGTTCATTCACAACTATTGAATTCAAAACAATTCCTACCTGTGTCACTGCATCCCCAATCTTAGTGTGAAGATACATGTTTGGGTAACCATTCTTCGGGTCTGAAACCTCTATAGGCCAATTTAAATCTGACTCTTCTAAAAGTCTTTTAAAAGAGACTTGAATCCTAGATACAAGAATTAAAGAGGACCCCAAAAGTGGCATTGTAACTTCTACATAAAATTTGATTATAAGATTACTTAGTAAAAATATAAAATGATAAATATATGATAGTACAACAATAGATAAATACAATAAATTTACATGGAAGTCACTAAATACTTACATAAATTACATACCCATTGGAAAATGAAGCACAGGAACTTAATTTAGGATCGATGGAAACTATCGTTTGTTAAATTATGTTTTAAAAACTATGGAGCATAGAGGGAAAATGGATCAGGAAACTAAAGTTATTTCATTAAACAAAAACAATCTATATATATATATATTATTATGATACCGTGGAAAGAACCAAAAAACAAAATTGTTGAAAAAGCACACATGAAATTGTGACCCATTCTCACTTTGTAAGGTGGATTTTATACTTCAATAATGGGTCTGTGAACACAATCTCTCCAAATGGGCCTTGAATGACTACAAAAAGGAGGAAAACAATGTAGTGCATTGCAAACTCCCAACCACGCAATAGAAAATAAGAACTTATGATATATCCATTCGGATAATTCTTGAAACCGCATAGTGACAATATCAGTGTGGCCCATTATAAATTGTGTTGCATAAAAATGACGTGTAAATTGCGAGCAACACATATCCTTTGTGTATTGAATTAAGTTTTTATACGTGTGATTACTATTTAGGAAATGTTTGGTATTATTGGATCTAGTAAATTTACAACAACTCTTTATGTGTACTTGGAAAAATGATCTATAATGAAAATGTATCATAGGTACGAATGGATATCTACTCAGTAATATTTAATGGTAAAGTCTATTTTTCTTATGATGGTTGATGGACCCTTATTTTTGGTACTCAATTATTAATAGTGTCTGAAATGTCCTTTCCACCTTTAGTGTTTCTCTTAACTTATTGTTTCTCTTAACTTATTGATATATTTGTTTGTGACACCCATAAGTTGGGGGTAACTAAATTGCATCAATCTGGGACTATTTTGGAATACATGACAATGTTCGATAAATTAGAAATCTACAACACATAAGGATTCTTTGATTCTCTCTTTTCTATAATGTTTCATCAGCAAACTCAAAGAGATCATTTGTGCACATGTTTTCATGCAATGATGGGGTCATTGATATCGTAGTAGAAAACAAATCCCACTTATAAATACCTCTCCTCATACTCAAATTTCAAAATTGTGAGGAAGGAATAGCATAATTACAATAGGGTGATAAAAGGCCAATGTTTCCACTCACCTTCTAAATGGGTTCCCATGCTACTCAATTGAATGGAACAAGAATGGAAAGGGATAGTACTCATGCACTCTTCCTCAATAAAATTAAAAGAATTTGATAATGGGAACATGCTCCTTCTCCTCATATACCATATCATTACTCCCTCATAGTAAATTATACCACTTCACCTCCTCGTTATCACTCTAACCATAAAAGGGTCAAAACTATCCAGTGCTCCTTTTACTCCTTAATACAACCTCCCATTCGAGTTTACCTCATTTTCATATGAAAATCGCAGCGTCCCCTTGTAAATATAACTTTTTTGGAAATGAATTTGTTGGTTCAATGTAAAAGGGCCTTGACATATTACATAGTTCACTACCTACACTGCACGTTGGACTGTGGGCCTTAGGGTCACAATTGGAGAACCATTTTAAACAACCATAGGAAAATGCCATAGTTTGTAATATCCCAGATATGGTATCAGATCATAATACTAACTCTACTTCTGATGTAATAAATTTTAAAGAACAAAACTTTAAATTACTCGTTGATAGGTGGGAAAATTAGCAAACTGAGGAGATATTGACTGGTATTTAAATATGGTATAAATAAGGAAGGGTAGGATAATATTTGTTTATGTTCCTAATCACTTGGATGTTGGTCCTATTTAGGTTTCAAAATCAGCTCCATTGAAGTCTACTTCTAGGATTCTCGAAGTACCAATCGGTGCAAACAAAAGCCCTTACTAACAGTCTGCAAGAAACCAAAGGCTAAGGAAAGTGATATGGATATGAAATAAATTTATATGACATTATTTGAAGGTGTATGCAGGTTTATTAAATATTTGGTATGTTTAGGAAATTGCACAGGAAACACTAGTCTCTTGGACTACACTCTAAGCTTGACTTATGCGGGCTCCAAACACATGAATAAGGTTTCTAAACTTTAGTTTCAGACTTGGAATATATTTAATAAGATATTAATGAATGAAAATAACTGAAATTAAAAAAATTGAGATTTTCTAGTCCTCTAACTCATTTGAAACATAAAACTAGTCATATTTTTATGCATTTCGAGATAGGGTGTTGAAATGCTTCTTGAAACTCATTAAAAATCATTCGAAGCTCTGTAATAATTGAATAAAGAGGATAATACACTAATAATGAACATTTATAATTGAATTTAATATCATAGGAGTCTCATATCATCATTCATTAATTTAGACATCATTACAAGGGAAAAAAAGATTAGAATTGAGGTAGATTTAAAGTGGCAAACTACCTAAACTATGCAAAATATTTTGTAATGATCTAAAACTGATATCAGGGACTGTGAATAACCATAATTAAATTCTGGGAGCTATCAAACCTCACTTTATAGTCAGCTCAACAACCTCACAAAAAGACAAGAGAAGATTAGAAAGAAACCTGATATTCGAGTGGGGGAGTTCCCAATCACTGTACTAGAGCTGAAAATGGAATGGAAAAGAATTTAGAAACTACAATAACACTCCATTAAGGGATTTAATAAAGAATATAATATCAAATAAGATAGAGTAGGAAGACTTGGGGCGCATCACCCAAGAGAACTTAGGAACACCACTCAGTAAAGAAGCCTAACTTCATTCAACACCAAAAGATTAATAATAAATAGACATGAAATGGAGTTGGAAGACTTCCTGTATAGGATTCAGTGAATTTTTCAGCAATTCATACACCTTTTGAGTAAGTAACCCACTTGCCAATCCTGTCCCTAAGCCATGAGTGCGCCCCCCTTGATGGGATTAGCAAGTTTGGTTTATAAATGATGTTTCCTTGTTTGTATAACTCAACCCAAAGTTTAAATTCAAGTTTCTTGAGCAAAATATCAAGTATGAAGATTAGGTAATGTTTACATGTTTGTATCCTTTAGTCCAAAATAGAAATTGTTCCCTCCTTGACTAAAGTTTCCTGGTTTATGTCTAGCATTTTTCCTATAATTTCCTTTCTTGAAAACTACTTGTTTTTCCTTGATTTTGACAGTTCGCATCTTTTTCTCAAAAATTGGTTTTTCTATTCTTTTCAACAATTGCTATTTTTCATCCTAGGAAATTTGGATTTCCTAATATGCCCTCGTGACATGGCACTCATTTCTACATGTCATTATTTTCCACATTAATTAAATAATTACATAAAATAATTAGAATTATAAATTATCCTAATACATTCCTCCATAGCTTTTAATAACCAAAATACCCTAGTTTTATAGCTCAAAATGACATATCTCTTCCTGTGACCACTTTCCCATGTTTTCGTCACATGTCGACACTTCATGAAAGTCACTGAAAAACACCTAACTTGGAGGACCCATATCTTGAGTTTTGTAACTCAGTTTAACCTCATCTTTGGACCATTAGAAAGGAATCTGAGTTACCTAAAAATTTATAGAAGAAACCAAAGTCTGAAAATTCCTATAAGTATCCTAAAAATGATGATTTTTTTTTAAAATGTATACATGAGTTGCCTTAAGGAAAACTTGTGCAAGACCTTGTCACATTTTATATGATATTTTGATGAGACATACATCCACCTTGTATTCTTGTGGCTATGATTGATCACTGAGCATGGATCATTATAGGAAATTTCAATTCAAAATGGGCCTCCTAAGGAAAATTAATAAAATAATAGTTAAAATAATAAAATAATATCTTTTAATTTTGGAGGAGGAAAAGAAAAAACTACTTTTTTGTTCATATTTTTGACATATCTCCGTGCGTTTTTACTCAAATTTTGATTGGGAGAGCTTGTTGGATGCAGAATTAAATTTGGCATCCAATGAGTACCCACTCGGCATAATTTTTATGGGCTCTTCTACCCCAAAAGCAAGAAATACCTGAAAAAACGTGATGATGACAGCATCTTGACATTTTTTAGGTATTTCTTGTTTTTGGGGTAGCGGGGCCTATAAAACTATGATGAGTGGGTACTCATTGGATGGGGAATTTAATTCCGCATCAAATGACCTCTCCTGATCTAAATTTGACTAAAAACACACAGATATATGTCGAAAATATGAACAAAAAAAGTAGTTTTTTGATGATACCTATCCCCAAATTTATTTTAAAAAGTTGTTTAAGAGGTGCTCCCTTTTTTAATTTTAAATAATTTTGATGAGATAATACATAATGACATGGAATTTGTATTATTTTTGGAAGGCCCATTTTAAATTGAAATTTCCTCTAATGCCACCTTGTTCATTTGTGGCCATGACTCCTTTATATTTGATATGGCGCCTTTTTACATATCGAGTGACCATGATAGTTTCATTAGTTATACATATGTTGGATTAGCCTATATATTTATGGCAAGGATTTGTATATGGACTTTTATGTCCCAGAGATCATTTTTTCTGACATTTATCTCTCGTTTAGGTACCTTTGTTCGAGCCTTTTGATCTTGGATTCTCTGCTCTCTCCATACTCAGCTGTTTCCTTTATAATGTATTTTGGATATCATCTTCCCCTCTAACCTCATACACTAGGGGGCATATGTTATAGTTAAAAATTATACATCTCTTCCTGTGACCACTTTTTCATCGCATGTCGACACTTCCATGACAACACTTCATGAAAGTCACTGAAAAAACACCTAACTTGGAGGACCCATATCTTGAGTTCTGTAAATTTGTTTGACCTCATCTCTACATTGTTGGAAAGGTATCTGAGTTAGATAAAACATTCTAGAAGACACTAAAGTCTTAGAATTCCTATAGGTACCCTAAAAATATATATATATTTGATGTATATGTGTGTTTCCTTAAGTAAACCCGTGATTGTTACACGACTTGCTCTATATAATACTCGTGTATGCCCTAAATAAATGACTATTTTCATTGCAACATGCGTATCCCTACTGCATAGGAGGCTGATGTCTTTGCAACCCCTGTATTCATGTCAAAAATACATTTTTTTTCAAATTTTGGGTATTTTGGGTGGATACGCAACTAACTCCTTCAGTTGTAACTAATTTGTATTTGACCCTATCTCTTCAGAAACATATAAATAGAGGTAGGAAGGTCCATGAGAGGAGACTGGAATCTTTGCATTGTTATGCTGGAGGAATTGGAGCTCTTTTTCCCCCACCTTTTCCCTAGTGATCATCCCCTTGTGTTGTAGATCTTGGAGGCTAAGTTCCTTGGAGAAGAGAAGTAGCATAACCAGATCAAGGTTTTGTGAGGTGCCCAACTTGAAGAGAAGGTATATTTGTACTTCATTTCATGATTAATAAAGACGTGATGTCGTTCTTCTTCCCAAATCATTGTTCAATGTGTCATTGAATCTTTGTTTATGATCATATGATGATGTTAGTTATATCATTATTTCATGTTTATTTAATTATCATTAATTTACATGTGGTAATGTATGTTTGAGTAAGGTATAATTTGTTTTGCAGGTCTCTTGGGGCAAGAGGAGCAAGAGTAAGATTGAAGGGCTACTTGGATCAACCTTCGTTTGGCTAAGGTATGAAGCATTCTAATCTTTGAAACTTTCTTATATATGCTTACTGAACATTATACATCCACCTTTCAACCCCAATACCTTGATGGCCTCTTAAACCCTAGGCATAGGAAAATTTCCTTCACAATAGAACTAGCGACTCTGTTGGGGAGAGCCTTGTCTGTTTGGGGTGTCTCTGTTTTTCTTTCTATATTTTGCAAGTTTTCACGTCCTTCTTTCCACTTATGAACACCTTCTATTTCTGATAGAACACCTCCCATGCTTTCCTAAGAAATTTTTTCACCATTTTTTTTCCCCACCCATACGCGAGTTGTCGACTGAATAGTCGTGTGTCTGGTTGGTACACGCGACTTGCTATACTATCAACCCACATATGATATGCGACCTATCAGTAGTACAACCCACATGTTCTTGTATATGCGACTTGATATACTGTTAAGATGCATATGATACGTGACCTGTGAGTAGTACAACCCATGTGTGCCCCTAAAACCATGTTTTTTCCTCATTTTTGTGGTTTTTTCTACTGTCGTGGGTTGTTTGGTAGGTCTTTTGGGGTCCTGTGCAGGTGCATGACTCTAGGGAATTAGTTCCATCTCTTTTGGTTGTTTTTTCTCTATGTGGTAAGTCTTTTTATAGCTTTAGGGTTTCTCTTTGCTCATTCCCCCCTACCCCCTTTTCTTTGTTTGATTTTTTGGCTTATGTTTCTGGTCTGCCTCTATTAGTGATCTTTGTCTAAACTTAGAAGCTTATTGATCTTTGTTTCCTTCTTCTTTTTTTGGTTAAATACACCATGAGAAAATAGTTGACTTGTCTTTTATGCAATCCTTCCTTCCAAGTAAACTTTATACTCACTTTATGGCATTCTAGAGTCTTTTGGGTGGTTGTATATGAGAGTTCCTTTTGTTTTGTTCTTATCATCTGCATACTTTTGTTTGTAGTTAGTTTTTCTTTTGAATTTATAAAATAAAAATAAAAAGAACATATAGTTTTTTATTATGCATGTATATTAGGGTTTTGTTTTTAATACATTGCATATCATTATTTTTGAAAAAATAAAAATGAAATTGTTCTTTTGTGGCTTTCAAGTTTCTATTTGAAAAGAAGAGAATATTTTTTGCTTTTTGAATTTCATTTCTATTTGCTTAGTCATTTTGTTTCAACTTTGATTCAAAACACCACATAAGTTTCACGCCATTTACCCTTTGACTAAAGACAACCTTTTAAAATGAACGATATAATTTAAAAATTATTAGTAAGTTTTATTTTATAGGCTCATACACCAACTAGATTAGGCTAGACTTGTGGATTAGGGAGTTTTAACTCTCCACAAGTATTAAATTTCAGATGTAGTTGGCCAATCACTAGGTAAATCCTCTTCTATGTTAATTGTATCTAGGAAGCTCCTCTTAAACGAGAGTTAAGCATGAGGCTGCATGGAGACTTGGACTCAAGAGATAACCCTCCAATTCCTTGTCAAAGCGTAAACCAATGTTTTTGCGCATCTGAGGACTTCTGTCTTAGACAAGGTTTCGGTCTTTGCTACCTTTCCCATGCGTACGAACCAGGATTGAGACTGTCCACCCAGACTGTCAATCTAGTTAAGGTAGCCTTTAGTCTCTTTGACATCTAGGGTTCATACACACATACACCAAAAGGTTATTTCTGGTTGACGTTGGATGAGCTTGGAAGGTAACCTTGGTAGAAGGTGTGGGATGGCGGTGGGTGATTCCTCCACTTGTGCCTAAGAACATCTATAGGGATGCCAAGTAACTTTCTATCATCTTTCTTCTGGAAAGCATGTCTTATACCTATTTTTCTGTTTGGCTTTATGAAGTTTTTAGTGAGTGCTATGTGGTTTGTCTGTACTTAGTTTTCCTTTAGGTGTATGCTTTGTACTTTTGGTTTCCTGTCAACCTCAGACTTTGTCTTATTGTTTGAAACTATGGCTAACACCCCTTTGAACACCAACCAAGATATTCCCATGTTGGGAACTCCTTGTACTATTCCTCTCACATGGAATGTTGGTGTTCCTTTGATGGCCACCTTGAATCTACATGGATTCACCCTAGGGCTACCGATGTGGTTGTTTTCCACTCCAACTACCTTGAATGCTCCTGATGCTTCTCAAGTAATCTCCTTATATCAAGGGCATCAAAACACTACTTTCACTTCATCTGTAGTTGATTCTCCTCCCCCTTCTACCGCATGCAGTGAAAGTACTCATACTAGTAACCGATAGTCAAAAAGGAGTAAAAGAAGGAGGAATAGAAAGAAGGCACATAAGAAAGGGGGAACCCATTCAACCTATGCAAGTCAAGTTGAACCTCACCACCCAGCCTCTGCAATTCATGCTAGGGGCACCTATCCAAACTCGGCAAGTCATGTTGGAAATAAGCACTTAACCTCTGCAATTCAAGTTGATCTTCACCACCCATCCTCTGCAGTTCATGCTGGGGGAACCTATTTAAGCTCTGCAGATCATGTTGGATCTAAGCTATCAACCTCTACAAGTCAAGTCGATCTTCACCATCTAGCCTCTATTGATCATGTTGGTGGGATCCTTCCAACCTTTCCAGGTCATGTTGGATCTAGTCACTTAGCTTCTGTAGTTCATGCTGAGGGTACCTATTCAACCTCTGATGTTCAAGTTGAACCTTCCCATCCAACCTCTGCAAGTCATATCCATCCACCTAGCCTCTAAATGTCATGCTAGGGGCACACACTCAACTCCTGCAAAGCATGTTGATCCTAACCATTCAACCTCTATTGTTCATGCTGGTGGACCTCTGCAGGCCATGTTGGACCCAGTCTCTCAGCCTCTGCAAGTCATGCTGGGGGAAGTCTCTCGGCCTCTATGGTTCATGATAAAGACAATCTGGAAGCCACTGCAATTCATGTTGACACTATTGAAAACTCTACTTGTTCAAAACACAAGCCCAAGTTTCCTTGTAAGCTTTATGAGGGAGACCACCTTACTTATAAATGCCCTTCTATCGTGGAGGTGCGATGAGTTTGGTTTCATGGTCATCTTTTCTTTAAAATCCTAAATATTTTCAACAACCAACCTCTCTTAGTGAGGTTGGACCCAGTCACCTAGCCTCTGGTGGTCATGTTGGGGGAAAAATATCAGCCTCTATAGCTCATGGTGAGAGAAAATAGTCAACCACAGCTATTCATGTTGACACCGTTGAGAAAAATGGTCATTTGAAGTACAAACTTAAGTTTCCTTGTAAGCTATGTGAAGGAGATCATCTTACTCACCAGTGACCTTCTATCACAAAGGTACAAAAAGCGTGTTCTGAGAATCAAGAATTTCCTTCCCCTGAGCAACCTATAGTTTCTCAAAAACCTACTTAACATTTGGTTGATCAAGTGGTCAAACCAATATTAGCTTTGGTCGATCCCACTCTTCTTTCAGAGAGTGATACTGATGTGATTGAACCAATGTAACATTTGGTCATTCCCACTCTCCCTTCGGAGAGTGAATTTCATGAAGCGGTTGAATCGATTCCATTGTCAATCAATCCCACTCTTCCTTTAGAGAGTGAAGTGTCTGCTAGTAACATTTTCTTCACTTCTAGTTCAGAACTTATTGAACAAGGGGGAACTGAACTTGCTTCAGATCAGCCCCCACCAAGCTCCCAGATTACTTCCTTTGATTGGGATAGCCTAGTTGAGCCATGCCTTCCTTCTGACGCACCTTTCCAGATAAAGGTCAAAGTTGAACCATACATGATTTCTCATTGTATTGTTGATGAAGGATCCTGAGTTAGTATATTTTCTGGTCATGCTTGGCGAGGCATGGGATCTCCTAGACTTGTGTCGACTGCTAGTCAGTTACTAGCATTTGATAGAATAACTTGTATAGCCTTGGGAATTCTTGCTCAAACAGCTATTACATTGGGTGGGAATAACATATTTGTTAACTTCATGGTGATATAAGACTCCTTGGACGTGATTATGTATATGCCATGCAAGCCATGGTGTCAACATTATTTTGTGTGATGTACTTTAATCATGGCGAAGAAATTGTCACTATCGATCAGTTGGATTTTCTTGATCTGTCTCCTGACCCAACTAGAGACTAGTTCTTTCCTTTATTGAGTCCTAGTGTTTCTATAGACACTACCCTGCCATAAGTGATCTATGTGGCCTCATGTCCTTTGCTTTCAATTGCTATTGAGAAGCAGCCTCTATTTTCATGCTTAAATTCTTGGTACTTGGTCCCAGCAGTTGACCAGGTGAGTCATCCTATACAGACTATGGATATTTATCTCCACTTCGTCAATCCATTTGAAAGTTTAGACATGTGTCCTATCTTGGATGATCTCCTTTCTTCGGATGAAGTCTTCCTAGAGTCTTTGATACAGTCTGATCTTCTACTTGATGTTGGTTCAGTTGTGACTAAGTCTAACCTTGATTTCCCTAGTAAGACTGACCTTTATTCCTATGTTGGTCTTGTTGATTCTTTTGACTTTTCCTTTGAATAACAAGTCAATGATCCTGATGAGTTTGATTTTTCTTATGAATTTTTCAACTCCCGTGATACTAAGTTTGTTCCTGTAGGCTCTATCTCCCTTGTTGATTTTTTCTCTCCTTCTGAGGTTGATCTTACTGATTATAAACCCTTGAACCTTGGTGCTATATAATATTCTTCAGTCGATTCTTCCTTGACTTTACCTTTTATAGAAGATATCAAAGTCACATGTGTTTCTTCAAAAGTGACTCGCATTAGATCTTTTCTTCTGAATATGATCTTGATGTTGTTGTTTCTTGTAGACAGGATTCTTAGTTGGATTCACAACTATTTGCTAGACTTGTCTAGTTGTTCAAGCTGTAACTACATTTGCACATTCCCTGCTCGCACTTATGAGCCCGATGCCAACTTCCACGCTTTTAGCTCATTGTATAAGCCCTCATCTTTGTTCTCATCATTGCTAAGCCTTGTATAGTTTTTCCTTTGAAACATGACACCTTTTACCTTGAGGAGAAATTCCTCGAGTATCCTTATCTTGCTCTCTTTCCTTGCTTTATGCATAGATATGTTCCTCGTGCTTGGAACTAGTTTTGCTTGCCCCTAACACTCGTCTCCTCGCATTTAGAGAATTATTTCTACTCTCCTTCGATCTCATTAAAAATAGTAAGGAGGTCACGAGTTGAATTTTACGAACTCATTAAAACTTCATGAGAAATATATTGAGTTTCTTTAGGCCTAGTTCTAACTCTTCAAAATAGACTTGAATACTGAGTAAACTTGTCCGTTCAGGCTCATTAAGAATATGTGAATGGGAATACACATTGGTGGTAGGTTATCACTTTCTCAGACCATGTGGGATAATAAGAGAAAGGAACACTCTTTTCTTAAGAATTGAGAAGAGTATTCTCAGGAATAGGTTTATCACTTTTTAGGACCCGAGGGACTAAACTTATGGAAAAGGAACCCTTGGTATGAGCTTAGTTTTGTCTTTTTTGTGCTCTAGACCTAAACATGAAAAATATTCCAAGTGTACTTGATGTCTTTGTCATGCTCGCTAATCCCTAAAGAACAAAGCATCGAGTTTATTGTTGTAAGCGCCATTTCTCATAATCAAATGGATCTTTTCAAGTAATATTTCCTTCCTTCACACTCGTAAAACTTAGGCTATATGCTGCTTTTAAAGGAGCATTGGATGGGTGGTAATTTATCCTTTTTTGGACCTCCTCGACTAAGTACGAAACAGGTGCACCTTACTTCTTTAGAATCTAAGAGAGATCTTCTGTGGTTTGTTTTATACTTTTCCGGACTCAAGAGACTAAATTGGAATAAAAAGCAGCCCCCTGGAGTCTTCTTTGGAGTTTTCAGACTCTCTAAACTATGAAAACACCATCGAGCATGTACTAGTTCGGGCTCGTAAAATCCATGAATCGGTGCTTTATCAAGCATTCTTCTGTCTCTTCTTCAAGCTTTCCAAAAATTAAGAAGGTCCCGAGTTTGCTTTCTTGGACTCGTTAAACCTTTACAAGAAAGAGGGGAAGGGAAGTTCATTCACATGTATTTTACATCATGGTAGCAAGTCTTATTTCCTTGAAGAAAGCACCAATTTTGAGTCTATCAACAGTTGGGTCCTAGTATTTTTACCTTATCCCGATTCAGAGTTTTTTACTCTTCTAGTTGGTTTCTTTTCAATTATATGGCGAATCTGTCAATGTCTCCTACATTGTAGTTTTGTGTCATTGGTCCTTTTGTGTCAAAAGCTGCCCAAGTCACTTTTTGTGTCATGCTCACTGTTCAAGGATTAAACCTTTGTTGGCCACTTTGAAGTTTCCTTTACCTGTCATCTCAGCCATTCCATGGTATCATTTCATTACATCATGTCTTCGATGGTCCTTGTCATGAAATTTTGTACCAATTCCAAATCCAATTAGTCTTTGACTTACCTCATGTTGGATGATGAAGGATGCCTTAATGCCTTTCTTCCAACAGATCTCTTCCTATCAAATGCAATACAACTTGCTATGGGAACGATATTTAGAGTTTATGATAGTACCTTGGGGATTGCAGTCATCAGTGGCAATTTCCCTCGCTATTGGGTAGTGGGAATACCTTATTGTCTCCTACTTTATGGATTCTTTGAGTGTTCGACTTCAATTCCTTGTATTCACACTTGTTAGAATGTACTAGGTACCTTGGGGACAATTTTCATTAATGGCGGTTTCCCTCGCATTTGTTAACGGTTCTAATTATTGACCAGTAATCAAACGGTTTTGTCCATGTTTGACTTAAACTCCTTTATTCGCATGGTTAGGATTCGTATCTTTTGGGCATTTTGGCGTGAATACCTTGGGCCGACAGTAGCATTGTCATATTTTTCTATTTCCCGAGTTGTAGAAGACCTTGTCACATTTTATATGACATTTTGTTGAGACATAGATCCACCTTGTATTCTTTTGGATATGATCAATTTTTTAGCATGGATACACATTCTTCATTTGTGGCCATGACTTCTTTAGATTTGATATGGCACCTTTCTGCATATTGAGCGACCATGATAGTTTCATCAGTTATACATATGTTGGATCCACCTTTATATTTATGGCAATGATTTGTATATGGACTTGTATGTCTCAGAGATTAGTTTTTTCTGACATTTATCTCTCTTTCAGGTATCTTTGTACGAGCCTTTTGATCTTGGATTCTCTGCTCTCTCCATTATTAGATGTTTTGTTTATAATTTATTTTGGCTATCATCTTCCCCTATAACCTCATACATTAAAGGGAATCTGTTATAGCTCAAAATGACACATCTCTTCATGTGACTACTTTCCCATGTTTTCGTTGCATGTCGACACTTCATGAAAGTCACTGAAAAAAAACGTAACTTAGAGGACCCATATCTTCAATTCTGTAACTCCTTTTGACCTCAATCCTACACCATTGAAAAGGTATCTGAGTTACCTAAAACTTTATGGAAGACACCAAACTCTGAAATTCCTATAAGTACCCTAAAAATGAAATTTTTTGATGTATACATGAGTTGCCTTAAGGAAACCCACATATGGTACGCGACTTGCTATATATAATACTCACGTATGCCCTAAATACATGACTATTTGCATTGAAACCCACATATAACTACCGCATATGCGACTGATGTCTCTGTGGCCTACGTATTCATGTCAAAAATATATTTTTCGAAGTTTGGGTAGTTTGGGTGGTTATGAAACTAACTCCTTTAGTTATAACTAATTTGTCTTCGACCCTATCTATTCAAAAAAATATAAATAGAGGTAGGGAGATCCATGAGACGAGACTGGAACCTTTGCATTGTTATGCTGGAGGAATTGGGGCTCTTTTGCCCCCACCTTCTCCCTAGCGATCATCCCCTTGTGTTGCAGAGCTTGGAGGTTGAGTTCCTTGGAGAAGAAAAGCAGCAGAACCAGATCAAGAGTTCATGAGGTGCCCAACTTGAAGAGAAGGTGTATTTGTACTTCATTTCATGATTAATAAATATGTGATGTCCTTCTTCTTCCCAAATCATTGTTCAATGTGTGATTGAAGCTTTATTTATGATCATATGATGATGTTAGTTAGATCATTATCTCATGTTTATTTAATTATCATTGATTTACATGTGGTCATATTGGTTTGAGGAAGGTATAATTCATTTTGCAGGTCTCTTGGAGCAAGAGGAGCAATAGGAATATTGAAGGGCTGCGTGTATCAAAATTCATTTGGCTAAGGTATGAACCATTCCAATCTCTGAAAATTGCTTATATATGCTTTCTAAAAATTATACATCCACCTTTCAACCCCAGTACGTTGATGGCCTCTTAAACCCTTTTTATAGGAAACTTTCCTTTAAAACACCTAGGTAATTTAATTAATTTAGTTTTTAACCCCTAGGTGCTTGACATTGTAAACACTTAATGTCCTTCCAGGAAGGGACATTACATACGGATTCACTCTTCCTCAGTAAAATTTAAAGAGTTTGAGAATGGGAACATGATCCTTCTCCTCCTCTTCCATAAAATTAATTCCTCATAGGAAATTATGCCACTTCACTTCCTCCTCATCACTCTACCCATAAAAGGGTGGGAATGATCCAGTGCGCCTTTTCCTCCTTAAAACAAACTCCCATTCAATTTTATGTCATTGACATATGAACCTCACAGGGCCCCCCTGTAAATATATTTTTTGTGGAAAATAATATTTTGGTTCAATGTAAAAGGGCCTTGACATATTACATAGCTCCCTACCTAGATTGCACCATGGACTATGGTCCATGGGCTCACAATTGAAGAACCATTTTAAATAACCATAGGAAAACATCATACTGTACTGTGGAATCCTAAGTTAACAATGGTAAAAAATAACTTACCATATATGACCACGGATAATGCCCCGAAACATGCAATGGTCATATCCATGCAAAACATTATAAACCAAGCTGCATAAATTTCCCACACTTCCTATCCTCTTGGGTGAAAACTTATGATACATACTTTCCTATGTCCTAACCACTCTTAGTCAACACTCTAATCATAAAAGGGTGAGAAAGGGCCAGTGCTCCTTCTTCTCTAGTTACTCAAATTTCAAAAGTGTCAGAAAGGGATAATGTTCCCCGTTTCCCTCCAAATAGTATAATGGAGTTCCCATGTTACTCATTCAAATGCAACAAGTGTGGGAAAGGAATAATTCTCCTTGAATTTTACTCCTTGAGCGAGAGAAAGTCTTATTTTCTCACTCAAATTATAAGAGTTTGATAATGGTTGCGTCCTCCTTCTCCTCATATGTCCTAAAGTTTCTCATAGGAAGTTAAGGCCACTCCACCTCCTCCTCATCACTCTAAGCATAAATGGTTTAGAAAGGGACTTTTCTCATTCTCCTCCTCACTCAAATTTTATAATTTTGAGGAAGGGATAGTGCAATTATAATAGGGTGAGATAGGGCCAATGCCAACACTCCTCCTCCCAAAAGTATGAGAGAGTTCCCATGATACTCATTAGTATGGAACAAAAGTGTGAAACAGCTAGTGCCACTTGGCTCTTCCTTCCAAAAACTACCAAAGAGAGAGAAAGAGTCAGGTTCCTACTCAAATTACAAGAGTTTGAGAAAGGGCCAATGATTCTTCCCATACAAAATGGGATAATTTACACATGGAGTTACACGTTACACATGTACTAGCTAAAAATAATCAGTGAGGGTGCATTTGTGTTAGTGGGGGTTAAAAAATGAAGGGTTACTTCCCAAAACCACCAAAGGGAACCTACAACAAGTGGAAAACATCAAGCCAAGACAAAGGTGTCAAAAGTGTCAAGAATGTCCCCATCCCCCCTCATGATATGGATCAAGGACTCTCATACTCTTTTGTGGTTTTTGGTTTTCTAGTTATTTTAATTAAATAATGGTTTACAAAAATAAGAATAATGTCTCTACGTCCTTAAGCACCCTTTTCGTAGAACTTAGTTCCACTATAATAATCATTACCACATTTTATACATGTACAAGGATTAACATTTGGGGTATTAGAATAGGATATGAAGGAGTTGAGGTATGATGAAATGGTGTTGAAGGAGTGTACAAAGTGGTAGAAGGAGATGATTAGATTGGATAATTTCGTTTAAGATTGTTTTGTTCATACTAAGGTGTTGAATTTCTCTCGTGACCTTTTGATTCTTTCCATCATGTTGCTCTTGTCCTTGCACTAGATATTCTATTGTTATCTTGGAAAGAAGGAAAAGATTCCTAAAGTTTTCGTATTTGTTGACAATATTTACAACAAAAGGTTGTTTTTTCATAGTCAACAAGTTTTGAATAGGGTTTCTTCAATCTGGTGAATGAGAATGTTGTTAATAATCCCACAACTAAGATCAAACTTGATAAAAATACAAGCAAAGGTGAATAAACGTTTCTACATCCTTTTCATATCAATCTTGATAAACCAACCCAATGAGTTTCTAATGGAAGCCAAAAAATCCAAAGTCTAAAAATATAAGTGAATATTTAGAAGTCTTACCCAAATGGGTGTACCGACAATAGTTGCCATGGATAGAGGGTTGAATGAGGTTTGAATTCCATAACCAAGGCCCTTGCTCAAGGACTCTCCAAGAATCCGTGTCCTTATACAAATGAACATGAACTAACCCTTGAATTAAAGGACTAACTCAAGACCAAGGAAACTTATAGGGGCAAAATTTATTGCAGGGTTAGTTTTTTACCTTTTTCTCCCAAAAAAAAAGGCTTGCCAATTTCCCTATTTTTCAAAGAAGATTCTCCCAAATTCATTGGGATAAATTTATTTTACTTTGAAAATCACTAGGATTGTCCAACAACTATATAAAGTTCTTAGAAACTTTGATATTTTTACGAAAAAAAGACCAAATATTATATGGTTGCAAATTTAAGAATTAGTAATATTCACCAATTGTTTTTTACTTTGACAAAATAATGGATCCTTAAAAATTTTCCTTCTCAAAGCTCATAGTAGAAGATAGATTCAACCATTCTTAAAATGTTGTTGTATAAGGCCAAAGATCGTTGAATTTCCATATGAGAGAGTTTCATTTGTAGAGAGTTGCAAAGGCAGAGGTGAGAGGGTGTTTTAGCTATGTAGTTGGAGTGTATTCATATTGTTCCACGATAAAGGGTTAGAGAGAAAACAGCTTTTATATAGTGACTATTGCACTGATATTGGGCACCAATAGAATGAAATTCTTTGACTGCACAACATTTTTAAAAGAGCATGGTTGGGAGGAGGAAGCTGTATTGAAACTCCTTGATCCACCACGTATTCTAGAAGCTAGACAAATGCTCACATATTTAGCAATGTTGTAGTTTTGAAGCAAGGATCCTTCCTAGACCTATAGTCCTTTAAAGAGGTTTCATTGAAGAGTGGAAGAAATCCCCATCTCTTTTTGGATCTGTATTTTTAGAGAGACCATGGGAAATGAAACTTGCATATGAAAACATAGAGAGGTACCTCGAAGAGGATTAATAAAAAGATATGATCCATAAGTGTTAAATCAAATTGAGGTCGAGGAAGCAATACATGTAACTTTGTCCCTCTTGTTATGCCTATACTGGCGACTGCTAAAATAACCGAGCTATGGATTGGAAACCAGAGCAAGTAGATTACCTGGTGATGAATATCTCACTAGTTGAACAATGCAAGAGAAGACATCAAACCATTGCAATGCTAGGGTTTCCATCAAATCAAATATGGAATTCTCCATTGAAAAGTAGAAAATTTTCCTAATTATCAAATATTTATCACTAATATTAATCATTAATTATAATTATAATTGAATAATGTTAATTAATAGCATGGCCATATTTATTAATAATTTTCTATTTTTTAAACGTTAATATTATTAATTTATTAAACCCCAATGTGTAGATTCGTTGGTGACATGGTGCATTGTTAAAGAACTATTTCCTACTTGGCTTGTTAAAACCCTATAAGCCTGTACCACTCATGTTATATGGGTGCGATCCCAACCCATTTGTTGATTCCCTTAGCTGTAAGACTAAAACTAAAAATATTAATTTATTATAGACACAATTTTATTTAGTGTCTACTATTCTAAGATTAATGTTTAATATGTCAATTGTTGCTAGCTCATTTGATTAATTTTTGGGTCTCGTTAGCAAAGAGTGCTCAGTTCAATTCCCCTTAGGGGTGAGCTAGTCGAGAGGCAACACCAGAAATACAACCCATGCCAAGTGCAATCCCTAGGTGATTTTGATGGCCTGCACTTCCACAAGTAAGAGAGACTCTAGCAAACCAAGAAATTTTAATGTTTAATATTAATAATACTAAACATTAATGTTGTTAATACTTAATAACGTTAATTAATATTTAATAATGTCACTTAAACATTAAAATAATAAACAATGTTGATTAAATAGTTATATTATTCATTAGAAATAGTATTATCTAATTAACTACACTACGGATTAATATTAATAAGTTTAATACTAGTTAATCACATGTTTATACTATTAATATTTATTAATATATAGAATTATTATTATTATTGTTAACAAATAATTATTAATTATTAATTATTTATAAGCATAATTATATTTTATATATTTCACATATATATTTTTTATATTAATAAAATAGTTATTCTTATCCAATAATATATAAACATAATTATATTTTATATATTTCAAATAAATATTTTTATATTAATAAAATAGTTATCTTTATTCAATAATGTGGGGAAAGAAAGATGATTGCATTCACATCGAATGAATGAGGTTTTTTTATTTGAGCATTTGTTATAATTTGTTCACATTCATTATATTTTAGGCACTATTTATTATGCAATGCAATGTAGACTAATTAAATAACTACCTCTCAATCTCAATGCATACACGTAAAGCTTAAGTGCAAACTTACAACCAATTTCATGCACTATCTATGTATCTTGCAATATCCATGTATATTAATTCGGTAACTACCTCTAAATCTCAATGCATAATGCATACATATAAGCCTTCAACACATGTTTGATTCACCACAAGAAATTTCATTACTATTATAGAAATAATATACTTCATTTTATAATTTGTATTTATATTTAGTTGTTTATAATCACAATTTTATTGTTTTAAAATTGGTTATCCATTAATATAAATTAACTATATAAACTAAGAATATACTTGACATATACATAAAAACATATTATTAATTACAATGTATTTTCTATTGTGAAGTATTCAAAGAAATACAATTTGAAATTTTTTTATATTAAATTTTTTATAGATTAAAAATATTTAAGTTTCAAAATATTGTATCTTTTTCAATATTTAAAATCATCAACATAATTTATTAGATTTAAGATCAAATCAATCAAATTTATTTTTTTTTATATTTAAATTGACATCATTTACATTTCAATGATAACAATATGTTACATAACTTTACCCAACCTTTAGAATATCTCCTCCAAAAAACTAGGTTGTAAACACTCTTTACTCTCAATGCAATAAATATAAAAAAACTAACCTTTAAAATATTTCCTCAAAAATATTGGGTTGTAAATAATGTGTAATGTCAATGCAATACATATAGAAAAACTAACATTGATGCAATAAATATAAAAAAACTAACATCAAACGTATGTGGATTGAAAACACACCAAAAGTTCTATTAAAAAGATCTAGACAACAAATGTAACTAATAAAAAACAAATCTAACCAATCAAGTTGTTCATCTATGAAGATATTATAATTATTGAATACAACTCAATTCTTATCTTTTAAAGCCATCAAGAATAGGTCGTAGAAGTTTATAAAGTCCTCTCGCCTAATCGATCCAAAAAAAATAACGCATAGTCTATAAATTGTTTGGAATATGCTGATATTTTTGGGGCATGATTGTGATAAATTTGGTGGAAATTTTAAAAATCTAAATTATAGTTGTTAAGTTTGTTAATTTGAATATTTTAATGGTTTTTCATAATGTTGAATCCATTTTTTATAATCAAAATTGAAATTAATATATTTTTTAAAAATTGCCTACCCTTAAAATTTTGAAAATCTCCATGTAATTTGCCTTTTCGTTCCAGTTGGATGAAGTATTGTCATCACTGACGTAACAAAAGAGTTTCAGATTCCCACGACATCTCAATGCCATATTTTATGATAGTTATGGAAATTTCAAACATTTTCCACATATTTAATGTTATTTATTTCCAAGATGCTATAAATTCATGTGTCAATGCAGCAACTTAAAGAGATACCCATTTCAGTATTTGGTTTTCTATTTCTTTAGACTAGTCAGCATCATAAGTAGCAGATTTGTTTTTTAGAGAATTTTTCAGACTCCATGGATTACCAAAAGCCATTGTCAATGATCTTGACAGTAAATTCACCAGTGCCTTTTGGTAGGAGTTGTTCATATTAGTGGGGAAACAGGAGATACTAGCACAAGTTATCATCCTTAGAGGGACGGGAAGACATAGATAGACAACAAATGGATTGATGGATATTTGAGAAATTATGTAGTAGGGAAACAGAGGATATGGATTAAATGGCTACACCTGGGGGATTACTGCTCTAATACTACTTGTCAGATGTCTATTAAGATGACTCCTTTCAAATATTTATATGCCTATGGGGCACTAAACTTTGCATATTTAGTCTTCAAGGACAATAGAGAACCTAAGGAAAGAGATTGGGTACAGGACAATTAATACATTCTTAAAGTTCTAAAAGAAAACCTGTAGGAAACTCAGAACCAACAAAAGATTTTTTTAGATCGACAGAGAGTTGGGTGTAGTTTTGAGGTAGGAGACCTAGTATAAGGCTACAACCTTACATACTACAACTAGAACTTCTAGAGGAAAGAAAAATTCACAATGTATTTCATGTATCGAATCTCAAGAAGACAATGGGGAAACACATTGCTCCATCGACTGAATTACCTCCCTTATATGATGAAGGGATTCTAATATTGATTCCAAAGAGAATTCTATAGGTTCAAGTAAAAGAAACTCTGAAACATGGAAATTCAATAATACTTGGTAAAATTGAAAGTATTACCTATGGAAGACACCACATGGGAGGGAGAATAGGTATTGCAGATCCTAGTTTATAGTTGCTTGAGGACAAGCAATTTCCAGCAGGGAGGATTGTAATGTCATCTATTAGTTAAGCACCAAAAACACCATCTAACCTATTTAATTCCTCATAGGTTTGAGTGGGTATTACATGAAAAGCGAATTGATTGAGGACATTTGATAGCCGGAGCAGAATAGAGCATTCATTCAGTATTAGGTCATCAGTATGGTAAAGAAATCATTGCTTCTTTAGGATTAAAGTCAACAAGAAATTAGAATTGCATGCATGCAAAAAGTAAAGCGCAACCCATAAAAGTACATGCTAAGCTATATATGAAGGGACATTGAACCAAAAGGATTGCCTATGATTATTATTATTGAGTTTGGTTTCTAGAGCATCAGCAGCAGGTGTCGCAGAAACAAGTTGGGGTTGGATACGAAGGTATTCATCTAGCATGGGGGTTTGGCAGTGAAATTTATCTTCCCTAATCACTTCAGGATAGTTCATCTATGTCTATCATGATTTATTCATCATATTCATTTTCCTTCAACAATCCAGTATAGAGAGATATATTTATTGCAATTTCATGTTTACAGCTGGGGTACAACTGGAATATTCAAAGTAATTTGTTGGGACCCAAAAAATTAGTCTTCTTCCCGCATGTCATCACTACCCTTCTCAATAGACTCTCAACACTCCACTGGGTGCTTATCAGTTCATTTTTTCATATCCGGAGTAGCCACCATAATATTCATGGAAGAAGGGAGACATCATCATCATCCAGATCATATCAATTCACTAGGAATCCTGAGGGGGTAAAACCTAGTGCATGCTTCATCCTACCTCTACGAAGAGGTCACACCACTACACCTAGAAACTTTCAACACCAACGGGAATTCCTTCCCTCCAAAACATCAAGATCATCAGAAGAAAGGAACTATTTTAGCTGGGAGTCAATTTCTGGAGAGGAGCTCTATCGTCTTCTCTTTCTAGCATAACCTACATGCATATTATCTAATGATGAAATATCAACATTATTATTAGTGGTATGTGTATCTCTTCTTATAGAAATATTTTCCCTATTATCTCTCTAGATTAGTTATTTTTAAGGGTCATTTGGCATGCCACTTATGCATGCATATTTTATTCATCTTTCTAAGCACATATTGAGTATTTGAACAACAAACATAGAACCAAAGTACAATAGAATATCAGTTGGAATATTACAAATGAATGATGTCCTGGTACCCCATTATCTAGAAGGTATCAATAATCCATCTATTCTCAATGTGTTTGGATTTGCTACCATCAACTATATCAATTCAAGCACCCATCTATTATTTATTGATCTATATGTGTACTCTTAAGGTTGGATGTGACATCGATAGATATCAATTTAGAAAACTTTTTGATCTAATAAGAAAATAGATTAATTTTTTTTGTTTTCACCCTGTGTTTTTTGAAATATGTTTTCTATTGTCTCAATCTTGGCCTCAATTAGAGTTTGTCACAAATATTTTAAAATAAACCATTCCATATCCTTGTCCAAATTGTGTGTGTACCAGCGCCTTCACTATGTTAGGTTCACACCGCAATTTCAATTGAGCTCCTTTCTCACTTTCATGTAGTGCAAAACATATGATATTTGTTTTTTAAGGTACACACCTTTCAAAATAGTTTGTATCCCGTCATCTGTTGTATTAGTGGGTATTAATATGTCTATATTATTTCCATAGCTAACCAACTTCCTCCCATACATGTTTCCTCACATATATTTCCTTTCCACTCAGGCTTTCATAAGGTGTTCTTGATATAATATTTCCTTAAAGGTCTGTTGTTAAGCAATATAATGTTTAACGCTAGACTCATTTTCCTCAGCATCTACAATTGATTCAAATAGAATCAAAAGTTCATGTTCATTCACAACTAATGAATTCAAAACAATTCCTACATGTGTCACTGCATCCCCCATCTCAGTGTGAACATACATGTTTGGGTAACCATTCTTTGGGTCTGAAACCTATACAATCCAATTTAAGTCTAACTCTTCTAAAAGTATTTTCAGAGAGACTTGAATCCTAGATACAAGAATTAAAGAGGACGCCAAGTGTGCCATTGTAACTTCTGCATGAATTTTGATTATAAGATTACTTAGTAAAAATATAAAATTATAAATATATGATGGTACAACAATAGTTAAATACAATAAATTTACATGGAAGCCACTAAATACTTACATAAATTCTATACTCGTTGAAAATGAAGCACGTGAACTTAATTTAGCATCGATGGAAACTATTGTTTGTTAAATTATGTTTTAAAAACTATGGAGCATAGAGGGAAAATGGATGAGAAAATTAAATTTATTTCATTACACAAAAACAATCTATTTATAGATTATTCTGATAGAGTGGAAATAACAACACAATAAACTTATTGAAAAAGAACACCTAAAATTGTAACCCATTCTCACTTTATAAGGTGGATTTTATACTTCAGTGATGGGTCTCTGAACCCAATCGCTCCACATAGCCTTGAATGACTACAAACAAGGAAGAAAATTATGCAGTGCACTGCAAACTCCCGGCCACACAATAGAAAATATGTAGTTATGATATATCAATTTATACAATTCCCTAAACCACATAGTGACCATATCAGTGTGGACCATTATAAACCGTGTTGCGTAAAAATGACGAGTAAATTGCCAGCAACACATATCCTTTGGGTAGTAAATTAAGGTTTTCTATGTGTGATTACTATTTAAGAAATGTTTGGTATTATTGGATCAATGCAATTTACAAGAAATCTTTATGTGTACTTGGAAAAATGATCTACAATGAAAATGTATCATAGGTGCGAATGGATATCTATTCAATAATATTTAATGGGAAAGTCTTTTTTTCTTGTGATGGTTGATGGACCCTTCCTTTTGGTACTCAATTATTAATAGCATCTGAATTTGTATTTTCCACCTTTAGTGTTTCTCTTAACTTATTGATCTATTTGACTATGAAACCCTTAAGTTGGGGGTAACTAAATTGCATCAATATGGGACTATTTTGGAATACATGACAATGTTCGATAAATTAGAAATATACACATAGTCTTCTCTGATTCTCTCTTTTATATAATGTTTCATCAACGAACTCAAAGATATAATTTGTGCACATGTTCTCATGTAATGATGGGGTCATTCCTATTGGAGTAGAATAACAAGCCTCGCTTATAAATCCCTCTCCTTGTTACTCAAAGTTTAAAACTGTAAGGAAGAAATATCATAATTATAATAGGGTGAGAAAGGGCCAATGTTGGAAGTCACCTTCTAAAGGGGTTCCCATGCTACTCAATTGAATGGAGCAAGCATGGAAAGGGATATTACTAACTCACTCTTCCTCACTAAAATTAAAATATTTTTAGAATGGGAACATGCTCTTTCTCCTCACTTTCCATAACATTACTCCCCCATATTAAATTATGCAATTTCACCTCCTCCTTATCACTCTAACCATAAAAGGGTGGGAACTATCAAGTGATCCTTTTCCTCCTTAAAACAACCTCCCATTCGAGTTTACCTCATTTCCGTATGAACCTCGCAGGGTCCCCTTGTAAATGTAATTTTTGTGGAAAATAAATTTTGGTTCAATGTAAAAGGGCCTTGAAATATTACATAGTTCCCTACCTACACTGTACCTTAGACTATGGGCCTCAAGGTCACAATTGGAGAACCATTTTAAATAACCATAGGAAAACACCATAGTGTGTAATATCACAGATATGATATCATATCATAATACTAACTCTACTTTTGAGGCAATAAATTTTAAAGAACAAAACTTCAAATTACTAGCTGATAGGGGGGAAATTAGCAAGCTGAGGAGATATTGAATGGGATTTAAAGGTGGTATAAATAAGGAAGGGTAGGATAATATTTTCTCAGGTTCCAAATCACCGAGATTTTGGTCCCATTTAGGTTTTTAAATCAGCTTCGTTGAAGTCTACTTCTAGGCTTTTGAGAGTCCCAACCAGTGCAAACAAATACCCTCAATAACAATGTCCAAGAAACCAGAGGATAAGGAAACTGATATGGATATGAAATAAATTTATATGACAGTATTTAAAAGTGTATGTAGGTTTATTAAATATTTGGTATTTTTAGGAAATTACACAGGAAAAACTAGTCTCTTCGACTGCACTACAAATGAAGAAGGTTTCTAAACTTTAGTTTCATACTTGGAATATATTTAATAATATTTCAATGAATAAAAATAACTGAAAGAAAGAATATTTGAAATTTTTAAGTCCCCTAACTCATTTGAAACATAAAACTAGTCATATTTTCATGCATTTCTAGATAGGGTGTTGAAATGCTTCTCAAACCTCAATAAAAATCTTTCAAAACTCTGTAATAATTGCATAAAGGGGATAATACATTAATAATGCACATTGATGATTGAATTTAATATCATAGGAGTCTCATATATTCATTCATTAATTTAGACTTCATTACAAGGGAAAAAAATACTAGAATTGAGGTACATTTGGAGTGGAAAGCTACCCGAACTATGAAAAAGATTTAGTAATGCTATGAAACTGATATCAGGGACTGGTAATAAAAATAATTAACTGCTAGGAGACATCAACCATCACCTCATATATTCATCTCAACAACCTATCAAAAAGACAAGAGAAGACTAGAAAGAAGTCTTAGATTCGAGTTTGAGAGTTCCCAATCTCTGTACTGGAGCTGCAGCTAAAATGTAAAAGGATATAAGACCTAAAATAAAACTCCATTAATGGCTTAACTGAAGAAGAGAATATCAAATAAGATATATTAGGAATACTTTGTATAACTCAACCCAAAGTGGAAATTCAAGCTCCTTGAGCAAAATAGCAAGTATGAATCTTAGGTAATGTTTCTGTGTTTGTATCCTTCAGTCCAAAATATAAATTGTTCCCTCCTTGACTAAATTTTTTCGCTTTATGTCTGGTAGTTTTTCCTATAGTTTCCTTCCTTGAAAACTGCTTGTTTTTCCATGCTTTTGACAATTTCCATATTTTTGTGGAAGATTGGTTTTGTCATTCTTTTAGATAGTTGTTATTTTCCATCCTAGCAAATTTGAATTTCCTAATACGCCCTCCTAACATGGCACTTATTTCCACATGTCATTATTTTCCACATTAATTAAATAATTACATAAAATAATTAGAAATAGAAATTATCCTAATGCATGCCTCCATAGTTTTTAATAACCAAAATTCCCTAGGTAATTTAATTAATTAATTTTTTAAACCCTAGGTGCTTGACATGGTCAACACTTAATGTCCTTCCAAGAAGGGTCATTAGATACTCATTCAGTCTTCCTCACTAACATTGAAAGAGTTTGAGAATGGGAACATGCTCTTTCTCCTCGTGATCCTTCAAATTACTTCCTCATCGTAAATTATGCCACTTCACCTTCTCCTCATCACTCTAACAATAAAAGGGTGGGAACGATCCAGTGCCCCTTTTCCTCCTTAAAAAAAACTCCCATTCAAGTTTACATCATTGACATATGAACCTCATAATGTGCCCCTGTAAATATAAATTTTGTGGCAAAGAATATTTTGGTTCAATGTAAAAGGGCCTTGACATATTACATAGTTCCCTACCTACATTGCACCATGGAGTATGGGCCTGAGGGTCACAATTGGAGAACCATTTTAAATAAACATAGGAAAACATCATAGTGTACTGTGGAATCCCAAGTGAATAATGGTGAAAAATGTAATGTCCCCAAATATTGAAAATAATTTTTTTTTATTAGGCTAGTAAAACTACCCATGCTGGAAATTATTGAACTTGCGAAATATAATGTACACTAAGTGTACCACTGTTTCATCGTAGGTTATTCTTACATTTTTACCTTCTTACTTCCAGTTATGATTTTTACTGTGTTTTACATTATGATGTCATAAATATGATTTCTAATTTATTCTCATGTTTATACTATGGTGTGTATGTGTAGATACTTTTATTATGTACTTCTTTACTTTCAGCATGTGTTTACATATTATTTACATGTTCTAACTTAACTTTGTTCTTGGAACCAAAGTGGGCAGAGTGGCGGGACTAGTTCTCCCATTTAACTAAATGAGAGGTAAAGTTCCTAATTGTCTATCGGGCTTACTTAGTTCAGTTTGAATTAAGGTCCTCTTAACTTGTTTACGTGCAGGTGTACTTACACTCGCAGGTTAGTGACACCTACTGATTTTTATTATTGGTTTGAACACACTTGTTTTAGTGATAAGGTAATTACCACGATTATTCCTTTTAAGACCTAGACTGATTATCTAAGTGGCGCTTATTATTCATTATAAGATAGTGATCAATTTTTCATATATTAACATATTTTTATTTCATGTTTATTTTATTAAAAGTATTAACCTATGTTTTATTATTCTTGGCAGGTTTACAAAAAATGGTAAAAGACCAAATATTTGACTTTATTAAAACAAGGTTACCATGGCATATTTCATATGCATGGTTCTAAGATTATTTCCTAGGGAAAAAATGAGAAGAAAAGGTTTAAGTCTTAGAGCCTATAGTATACGATGCATATAATACTTTATACCCTGCATTAGACTTTGGGGTGGCGAATATATATTATGGTTTAAATGTTACACATTGGGTTTTAACGATTCTGCATAAAATGAAGGCCATTGATATTGGATCGATTCTAAACTATAGGGAAGTTGGTTTTGTAAGTTTGATAATGGGTCATGGGTTGGCGCTAGTAATGCGCCTTGGAGTTTATGAAAGCTCAAGCTTAGGGCTTGGCTCACGACGAACTTGGTCATTTTTCTCTATTTGTTGGTTGTTTTGTCTCGGCTCTGCACAGTGTGTGAAGGGGACTTCGAAGGTACGAAGGTATGATATTGTTTGGCTTCATAGTGTTTGATGTTTGTTTTGTGTCTCATTCATCTTACATACTTCTCATCCTTCATAGTGTTTTTTGGTTTTAGGTGTAAGGGTTGGCTTGAAGATGTATGCGCAACTGCAAGCCATGGGCTAGAATTACCATTCTGGTAAGCCTGTAAACCAATAGTTGCTTTCCACCTCTTGGATTTTAGACTGGGTTGTAACTTGTTGTAGTTGGAGTTTGAGTTATGGGGTTTCGTTGGCCTTCGGGTATGATTATGAAAAGACTTGGGTTTTTGTAATTATTATGATGTTTATCTGTGAAGAAAAAACTTGGTGCTTTAGCAGGCTCTGTGTATAATTTTCGTTACTTGTTTAAAGATGTAATAGGCCATGGAAACACCATTGCTTGCAACAGTGCAAGGCCATGAGCAGTTTAACTGTGTAAATTATGTTAATGTAATAAAATATTGGGATTGTGAAATACATATTGCATTTATGATTACAATGGTTATTAAACTAGAATTTGTATATAAATTTATGCTGCATTATTGTTTATTGAACTTGAGTTTCATGTGGCCTCTTCCTTCGTAAACAATCTATGCATATTTACTTCCATTATTTGTTACTAGATTGTAAGAATGTAAATTAGTGACAACGAATAGCTTGGGGCCACGCCTTACATGCTGTTGGCACTCTCCCTTAGTGATGCGATAGAGTAGAGGGTAATTTTTAATACTTTAACATAGGAATTTTCAACTAATTCCTAATTACACCTTTGTAGGTATTGTACTATTTATTATCTTTTAATAATAAATAATAATGGATTGAGCTTTTCTTTCTTTATTTATTTCATCACTAATATTATTACTATATTTATTCTTTATACATACCATGTATAAAATAAATAATAATATAACATTTGTTAACATTTGTCTTTGGGCATCATATACCATGATCCCTAGACTTAATGACATTTCTTCATTAAGGTCAAATAGGTAGATGGTTAGGTCTACTAAGCTAGGAAACTCTAAACATCCTTGCATGTTGGATTCCCTCATATAACATGGTAGTTCTTCAGTACTTGATGAGAATACATAAATTCAAAATTTCATTTAATCACTTATAAATAAGTATGGTGAGATCAATATTTTTTCGAGTCATTTTCACTTGGAAATTATTAAATTATTTTCAGTAACTCCTAGCGCTTACCAGAGCCCATACTCAATGCTAAAACAAGGAGTTACAAACTTAGTGCAATTCTAGATCTCTTCACTCAACACTAATGCTAGGATGTACTTGTACGATACACCTAGTGATACAATGGCAAAGGATTTGATGCTCCAAATCTTATGCTCAACATCAACATGGAAGGGTCCATAGCTTATGCCAAACACTTCCAATTATCTTTTCATGTGTTGTAGAGATTCTCGCTCAATACAAGTGTAAGTACTCATGTGCTCTAGAGCTTCTTACTCAACAAACAAGATTAATTACCCATGTGCTCCAGAGCACCTCGCTCGGCACAAAACATTAATTACCCATGTGTTCCAAAGCTCCTTGCTCAACACAAAACATCTCATCAATCATGAGCTTTAGGGTCCATGCCCAATAGAAACAAGCATATATGTATCATTAATAATTGGCTTACTCCCAATATATAAAACAAATCGTCATGTTCATATGCAGTGGGGTCTTCGACCCAATATATCAAAATAAAACATCAAGATAACATCATAATCAATAAGATCATGCCTATAATTGTTAGGTCCAAAATTTGGGATATTACATCCCTCCCCGCTTAGAACAACACTGTCCCTAGTGTTCTAGGGACTCAGAATGACATCATGAAACAAGGCAGGGTAACCCTTTCTCATGGTGGCCTCATTCTCCCAAGTAGCCTCATCGGAATTGAAGTTCTTCCATTGCATTTTTAACTGGACTATAGTGCACTTCCTGAGCTACACCTCTCTTTTGTCCAATATATGAATAGGTTCAGTGGAAAAATCCCCTTCAGGTTCCACCTGTAAGAAGGACCAATAAACTACATGTTTAGTATCATAAACATATTTATTTAACAAGGATGCATGGAAAACATTTTGGACTCTTACGTGCATGGGTAACACTAGTGCATATGCCATTGGCCCTTTCTTGGCCAATATTTCAAAAGGTCCACAAAATCTAGGTGGCAACTTACCACACCTACCCAAGTTCAAAGAGCTTTGTTTTTATTCTACTTTCAAGTATACATGATAGCCTATTTGAAAGTTTTTTTTTTTCTAATCTGCGTAATGTTTATGGCGGTCTTGTGCTTCTTTAAGTTTCACTTGGACCTTGGTAACTAGCTGTTCCAAGTTCATTAATAAATAATGACCTAATATGAGCCCATACACTGAGTTATCCTAAGTAACTAGTGTTCTACACTTCCGTCCATATTGTACCTCAAAGGGACTCATCTTGGTGGAATTATGATAACCGTTGTTATATGCAAACTCTGTAAGATGCAGGTTGTCTTACCACTTAGTGGGGTTGTTCATGAAATACGTCCTAAGCATGTCCTCAACAATATGGTTTACTCTTTCTATCTTCTCGTCTGTCTGTGATAAGCAGTGCTAAAGTTCAACTACATCTCTAATTCGAAGAATAAAGATCCCCAAAATTTTCCTGTAAACTTAACATCTTGATCTGAGATGATTTCCTTGGGTATCCCATGAAATCTAAATATCTCCTTCAAGAATATATCAACAATGTTCACTACCTTGTAGGTCGACTTCATAGGAATGAAGTGTGCTTATTTTGACAACTTGTAAATTACTACAAAAATAGAATCATTTTTCTTCTTACTTTTTCGTAGATTGGTGATAAATTCCATACTAATGACCTCTGACTTCCATTCCAGAATAGGTAACGGCTGCAGCAATCCTAAAGGATGCTAATGGTCAGCTTTGACTAGCTGACATTCCTGACATTTCGCGATAAACATCACAATGCCGACCTTTTAAATTAGGCCAGAAAAAGTGCCTCTTGATGACAAATATCATCTTTTAATATCTCGGGTTCCTCAAGTAGGGTTCCCGATGAATATTTGTGAGGATGCTAGACCAAATGTACCCTCCTTCCAGAACATACAATCTATCCTTGGACCATTGCAGTCCCGATTCGTCTACCTTGTATTCTTTTTGTTGTTGAAAAAACATGTCCTCTTGGACTTTCTTGAGGATTTCTACATAGAAACATTCAACTCTTTTGGCCATTCTAATCCTCTCATGCAAATATGCATCGATTTGACTCAAAGTCAACTCATATATCATATGAGTTCATCAACTCAAAGCATCAAAAAAATTATTCTCTTTGCCATTAATATCCTTTAGCTCAAAATGGTACTCACTAAGGAAATCCAACCACCTATATTGTGGAAATTGAACTCAGGTGTTAGAACAATTACACTCACAACAATTGCCAATTACACATGCAAATTACTCACAAAAGGAGACTGAATATGAAGCTGAACACTAATCTGTATTGAATAAGTGAACAATAGCCAACCCTGTGAAGTCATAGGCTGCCATAATAAATAATTACATTTGATATTCGAATGCTTAAAAATGCCATTCGAATTTAGTTAAAACAGGCTTACTAAATCTAAGCAAATCCCCCATAGGTGCATAAAGCACTTTCCAAAACTGTCTAGGAGCTCAGGAATTGGAAAAATCAATTAGGAAAGCTAATAGGTGGTGGAAGGACAACTCATACATGCTTTTCATCGGAGAAAAGAGTGGAGGATGATGAGGACAAAAAACAAGTTAACTTCACCTAGTCAAACTTTCCCAATTGCCTTAAAACTCAGAAAAAGTAGGCAATAAAGCAGAGAAAGCAGACATGTGCTAGGGAGGCCAGGAGTAAAGTAGAATTGATTCCAAGAGGTTTCCCAAGCACTCCATGAATCAAATTTATTAAGTTTTACCACTATGGATGTGTGGAGGACAACTTGCATAAGGTGGAATATGGAAACTAGGCAAATACGACAAAAATTGGATTAATTAATGTCTAAGGTAGCTAACTATGGGTTGATTATTATAACATACCCCGTTAAGCCTGAATTATGAGTAATATATCAGAAAATTATAGGGCCTAGCAACAAGGCTTAGTCACCCTTTACATACCATGTCCATTTAACCAAGGAAAGAGGCAAAAACCCAGTGGGAAAAATCCTCCCTTAAACATGGACTGCAAAACAAAATTTTGGAAATCTTGTCATCACTCATGCTTCACAGCATGATCAGCAATCCCTAGCAGTGATTTGAGATTTTTGAATGTCTTCTTACAAAAAACTTTGGTGAATATATTTTCTACTTGTTCTGAAGATGAACAGAAGAGTAGGTGAATTGTTCCATCATGCACAAGCTGTCTGATGTAGTGCATATGGATCTTAATGTGTTTGGTTCTCTGCTTCTGAACTGGATCATTGCAGATTCGAATGGTACTCTGATTATCACAATAGATAGTAGTTGAGTATTTTGATTCGAAGCCACACTCTCCAAGTAACCCCTACAGCCATAAACATTGAGTTGCTGCATTTACAACTCCTCTGTAATATGCTTCTGTAGATGAGAGTGCAATGGCACTCTGTTTCTTGCTTGACCAACTGATTGGCCCTTCTGCAAGCATGAAAACATATCCTGATGTTTAATTTCAATATGTGTTGTCACCTTCCCAATCACTGTCAGTAAACCCAATCAAATGAAGATCATATTTAGCTTTGTAGAAGATCCCATGAGTCCTTGTTCCCTGAACAAAGTTAAGGATCCTTTTGGATGCTTTCCAATGGATCTCATGAGGCTGATCCATGTATCTAGAAGCCACACTTACTGCATAAGAAATATCATGTCTAGCATGTGTAAGATACAACAAACATCCAATCAATTTCCTATATAGTGTATTGGTTACCATAGGTGAAGAATCAACTTCTTCGAGCTTAACTCCTGAAAGGAAAGGAGTCTTGCTTGGCTTACAATCCTTCATTTTGAATTTGTTCAGAAAATACAAGGCATACATGGACTGATGTAATTTGATTCCTTATTTGGTTTGAGCAATCTCGAGCCCCAAGAATTGGCTCAATAAGCCCAAATCTGTCATTGAGAAGGCATGGTTCATTGCATCCTTCAAGGAAGCAATTCCATCCTTTGAGCTTCCTGTAATGAAAAGGTCATCAACATACAAAACAATGATCATTAATGAAGCATGAATCAGCTTCAAATAGACATTTGGATCTGATTTGCATCGAACAAAATTCAGTGATAGCAGAAAGCTATCAATCTTGGCATACCAAGCCCTGGGGGCTTGCTTAAGCCCATACAATGACTTCTTTAGCCTGCACACAAGAGATGGGTTAGTAGAAAATCCTTGAGGCTGTTGCATGCATATCTCTTCAGTGAGATCTCCATTCAGGAAAGCACACTTCACATCCATGTGGTGTACCTCCCACTGCTTTGAAGCTATGTTACCACCTAAGTTGTACTTAGTGGTGTTCTATCAAGTGAGCTTGGTGAACCGGACAGGGATAACTTGTTCGGACTTCAGAGAACTTTCAGTCTTGCTTCCGTGAAGATTTGTTGTATCATATCACATGTTCATACCCTG
>LPNX010539935.1:1431-21410 GCA_001517045.1 Pseudotsuga menziesii | reverse complement strand
AATAAAAGTGGGCCAAATAATCGGTTTCAGTCATGTAGGTGCTCATTTTCAAGCTAAGAACACCATGTAAACCCATGGACCCACTATTTCCTAGTTTTGAATGATTTTCCATCACTCAGGTCAGAAAGCCCCAAAAATCAATTATTGATTATTTTAATGAATAAATTGATGAATAATGGAGCAAATCCAAAATCAATAAATCAATGGATTCTCAGCCGATTTGATTGAAATCAGTCAGATCTGAAGCAGATTGACTGGATCTGACAAATCCTTGACTGAAGGAGGTGCTCAAATTAGATCCAGAGTTGATCTTGAGCATCCTTTATGGGGAATTTCTCCCTCTCTCTCCTCAACATGTTTTTGGCTCAACTGGATGATTTTTGGTGGATTCTTCAGTCAACAGGTTGAGGTGTCAGTCAGATAATCCCCCTGATTGACAGTTTCACTCAGTGAGACTCAGATCTGGCTCAGCTAGACACAGATCAGGCATTGATGGACTCTCCATCAGTTGATTTCACTTGATTCCATGAGTAATTGCGCCCCCCCTGGGCTGGATGGCCTGTAAATTGTATATATCCAGGCACAGCCTCCTCTTCCAAGCTAGTTAGAACTAGGATTGAGGTGCTGTTACTATTGTATTGTTGTAATTCTTCATTTGAAATAAAGAAAAGCTTTGGAGGCAATACGGTGTGGTGCCATTACATGTGTGGATGATTATTGCCATTGTTTTACTGAGGTAACCTGTATATGTGGTCATTTTTTGCTAATTTCTTGTAGATCTGTGGTTAAGATTGGTAATTAGCTTATTACAATCTTGATAGGAAAGGTGTTGTTCAATAAATTTATTGACTGTCACTCTCCTTTGATGCATGTTTAGAGATCTAGATTTAGCATGTCCTATAAGCTTATATGCATGTTATCTTGAATCTCTTTATATGTACTAATCGGATCTCAGAAGTTTCTTGGCAAGTTCTTTGATTTTAGCTGAGTTGCAGGTTCATACTTTGAACAGGATGCTGATCTAGTTTGCTTCTTCATTCTCTTCAAAACATTTCAAAGGCATAGTCCCTCGGCATTCCACCTGAAATTACTATTGCGGATCTTCAAGGAAACCAACACTTTTCTCCTCTTCTTCCTCCCTCAAAATCAACACTTTACCCGGTTACCTTTTCAGTTTATAGCTGTGATTTTATTTGGATCTGTTTAATCAAAGTAAAATATACATAGATCTAATATTTCATAGCTCACATCCTATATCTTGCACTAAAAAAGTATCATAAGCATCCCAGATCTAGTTGTAGGGAAATTGTCCTTTTTGCATGAATTTGAAAGAAAACTTGTAGATCACATGCATTAGATTTCCTTTTGCTGTGATAAATTTCAATATTCTGCAATATCAGTGCATTTTAATTGTATTCACAAACAGCAAGTCAAGATCCCAAGGAACTCTTGCTTTCCTTGGTTCATTTTCATCGGTTTAGCCAGTTTAATTTCATTATTTTTGAGATAAAGTAGGCTGACCCAAAGGTACTCTTAAAGTGCTTTTGGGAATTTTTTATTCTAACAAATTCACTATCCTTGATCAGGTTTGACAGAGAATAAAGGAAGCTTCTCTCCGAAGTGGCTTTTGGAGCACTCAAATCCCCCCAGGGATCTCCCTTTTGTCACAAAATTTGTAAATTTTTTGTATAAACTGTAATATCTTGGTTTCAGCCTGTATAAGGACCAAGAAAGTTTTGATTTATCATTGCTTTGATATTTTAACCGCTGTAATAAAATACTTCTTTGAATAGGCTCTTTCAAGCCCATTCCCCATCCCCCCTGGGGGGATTTGCGTCGGTGCCATTTTTCGTCTTTTTATTTTTGCTTATTTCTTTTCCACTAGAATTGATATGACTTGCAGGGTAGTATACTTGATCTTGTTTTTAATTCCATATTCCATATCTTACATTTAAAAGTAATTATAATACTTACCCCACGATTTCCCGAGTGACCCGCAAGGGGAAAGAGATTCGTGGTAGGATTAATCAGAAAACTAGATTGTGTAGTTGTTTTATTATTCATAATTTGTTTATTAGCAACTTTAAAATTAACCCCTCCTCGATTCCCGATTGAGATCCACTTGGATCGAAAGAGGTTCTTGGAGGATTTTCTTTTAAACAAGAACATACAGCTTAAAACTTATTAAAATTTACAAGACTCCAGTGTGTATGCCCTGCACTTGGCTGCGGTTCATCCGATCAGTCAAGCTGTATCAAAAGCACTTGGGTGACTAGCATAATTAGGACTCACCTTCCCCAATTGACAAACCATCAGGTGAAAATCCAACATCTCGATCAAACCTTTACGGTGGAAAAATACCCAAAGGAAGCGGGAACTTCTAAAAAGTGACCTCGGGGCGTCAATCTCTGTCACACCCTAATGGGTGTGTTATGAACAATAGCCCCAGAGACTCCATTTTAGCCCACATATTCCTTGCGGGTAGCCGTGAAGGTTTGTTTTGGACATACTCCAAGTACTCTCGGGTATATCTGGAGTCCCCCCTTAGCCTAATTTAAACAACTCATACTTCAATTTTAACTTAAAACATACCAAGATGTAGTCGCAAAACATTCATTCCAAGCACATACACGCATATTGATCTTTTGATTTGACTCCATTTTAAGGCACTGGTCATTTTTGCTTTATATATATATATTGTGTATAAACTTTGTGCTTTCATGTGTTTATCGTCATATCTTGTCATCTTTAATTGTTTATAGTTAAAATATTCAAACTCCTAAATAACTGATTCAGTTCAACATCACCCCACTAAGAAATCATCCTTAGTAACTTAATAGGGTCTACCACCCTTGGCTTTGTTAGGAGTTGAGCCTAAACGGAGGAGTCAATAAAAAGGTGACAGCCTTGACTCGAAACTTGCCCCCAAGGACACACCGAGTGGCTTGAAGATTTCTGCCACGTGACCCAGGTGTGTGAAAGGCGGCAACAAGCTGCAATGGCTAAGTCTAGCCTGATGGAGTCCATCTTTGCCACTGGTGCAAAGGTCTCATTGTAGTCTATGCCATGAACCTATGAGTAGCCCTTGGCTACTAATCTGGCCTTGTACTTCAGAGGTGAGCCATCAGCAGCAAATTTGGTTTTGTACAGCCATTTACACTGAACTAGCTTCCTCCCTGGGGGAAGATCAACCAGCTCCAAAGTGATGCTCTTCTAGAGTGAGCTGAACTCTTCTTTCATGGATGATTGCCATCTTAGATCATTTTCTGCATCTTCATATGTCTGTGGATCTGATTCAACCATCAAATAGCATTTCTCTGCAAACATAGGATCTTTCATGCACAGAGCACTCTCAAACTGAGATCTAGTCCTCCTAGGATCATTAGGATTTCCAGCTAGTTCTCCTGCTGCATGAATGGTCTTGGATGCCCATTTTGGTCTTGTAGGAATATTAGGATCTACAATCAAATCATCATTATCATACATATCAGAATCAGCATGTTCAACTATCTCTTCACTTACATTCAGAGGTTCTGGTGGTGAAGAGGATTCTCCAACTTCCACTGCTGCTAGGGGCTCTTCTTGAAACTGAACACACCTTTCAATGAAGGATTTGTTTGTGCTCAAATTGATTAGCTTGTACCCTTTTGAATCTTCAAAGTACCCAACAAATAGACACTCTTGGCTTTGGGGCTGCAAAGCCTTTCTCTTTTCTGTTGGAATTCTAGCCCAAGCCCTACAGCCAAAAATCTTGAAATGGGTCACATCTGGCTTGTGCCCACTCCATGCTTCAAAAGGGGTCATACCATCAAGCTGTTTATGAGGCACCCTATTATGGATATAGGTTGCATGTTTTATAGCTTAGGCCCAAAACTTTGGTGGCAAAGTCTTAGCCTCCATCATGCATGTTGCCATCTCTTTCAGTGATCTGTTCTTCCTCTCAGCAACACCATTCTGCTGTGGTGTGTAAGGGATAGAATGTTGCATCTGAATACCTACATCTACACAATATTGAATAAACTCAAACTTGACATACTCACCACCATTGTCAGATCTGAGGACCTTGAGTTTCCTCCCAGACTGGTTTTCAACCAAAGCCTTAAAGACTTTGAAGAGGCCAAAAACTTTAGACTTGTGTTTCAGGAAGTAAACCCAGCAATACCTTGAAAAGTCATCTATGAATGTCAATGCATATTTGTCTTGACTCATTGACATATGAGGAAATGGGCCAGCAACATCACTGTGGATCAACTCAAGAGGTGCAGAGGTTCTCTCATGACTAGCTTTCTCAAATTTATGCTCTGGGTGTTTTCCTAGGATGCAACCTTGACAGACTCCTTTGGAAAACTTAATCTTTGGTAACCCTATAACCATTTCTTTTTCACTAAGATCAGAAAGATACTTGTAATTTAGGTGGCCAAATATTTCATGCCAAATCTTGCTTTCCTCATTAGCATGAATCAGAAGAGCAGAGGGGTTTGAGTAGGGTAGGAAGTGTGAGAACATGTATACCTTCGAAGTATGATTTGCAACTCCTTTTGCAATGACTTTACCACTTGAGATCTCTATGATCTCAACTTCATCAGGGGAGAATATGACCTTCCTTGGAGACCCTGTGTGGGTCATCTGATACACTGATAAGAGGTTAGAGGAAAGACCTGGAACATACAACACATTGCTGAACTTACCATGGTCAAGATCAATCCTCCCTTTGCCCAAAATTTTAGTGAGAGATTCATCTCCCAATACTATTGGTGGACCTTTCGACATGTCAAGTGAGGTGAATGCCTCCTTGGTAGAAACCATATGTCTTGAAGCTGCATAATCAATGATGAAACTAGGTGAGATTGATGTGCCAACAACCAATGCATGAACTCTCTCTCTGTCTTCTAAACTTGATCCTCCTTCCCTCTTCTTTGAGATGTCTGGAAGGGAGATTCCATTCTTCTACAGGAGTTGGGTCAGCATGTCTATTTGCTTCTTCATGCAGGAGCTTTCAGAATGATTTCCCTTACTACAGTATGCGTACTTGCTCATTTCTCCTTTGTTATTCTTCTTCTGGGGGTTCTTCTTGGAACCTTAAGGCTCCTTTGGAGACTTGTTCTTGTCTCTCTTTTTCTCAGGTGGCTTTTTAGATTTCTTCTTGCTTTTTGAATCCACTCTCGAATCTCTAGCCACCAGATCTTGGTCTTTGGATGGTTTGATGGTGCCCATCATCACCAATTGATCTTGTTCTTATGTGAGAGATTCCATGAAATATGCAAGGCTAGGAATTTTCTAGGCTTGAGCTGTCAACTTTGGGGCATAGAAGGTCGAAAAAAACATTGAATAGTTAGGGCCAAGCCAAGACCAGCTGATCATCCTTCTTTTTGATCCCACATTGTTTTAGCTGCAAAACAAGTGCTTTGAACTTGGAAAAATAGAGTTGCAGGGATTCAAAGATATTGGGACTCAGGGAAATTAATTCATTTTCAATTTGATGTCCCCTCTTCTCATTTGTCTTTCCAAAAATATCAACAAGATTCTCCCATACTTCATTCGGTGATGTCAATCCATCAACATGGAAAAGGAAGTCTCTGGATATACTTAGACATAGGAGACCATAGGCCTCATCCCTCCTGTTTTGCCATTTAATATTCTCTGTAGCTGCATTGGGATATGCTTCTATTGCCATAGTCACTCTGTAGAGGCCTTTCTCTCTCAACAGTATCTCCATCTCTGCTTTCCATTCAAAAAAGGTAAATGGAGTCAAGATGATCTTATGAGATTGATCCATAGCTCAGAAATTGTCCCGTCAGTCAGCAGAATGCTCCCAGTCAATGATGTCGAACCTACAAAACAAATTGGAAGGAGAGAAATCGATCTACAAAGGCTATGATACCATGTGGAAATTGAACCTAGGTGTTAGAACAATTACACTCACAACAATTGCCAATTACACATGCAAATTACTCACAAAAGGAGACTGAATATGGAGCTGAACACTAATTTGTATTGAATAAGTGTACAATAGCCAACCCTATGAATTCATAAGCTGCCACAATAAATAATTACATGAGATATTTGAATGCATGAATATGACATTCGAATTTAGTAAAAAGCAGGCTTACTAAATCTAAGCAAATCCCCCATAGGTGCGTAAAGCACTTTCCAAAACTATCTAGGAGCTCATGAATTGGAAAAATCAATTAGGAAAGATAATAGGTGGTGGAAGGACAAATCATACATGCTTTTCATAGGATAAAAGAGTGGATTATGATGAGGACAAAAAACAAGTTAACTTCATTTAGTCTAACTTTCCCAATTGCCTTAAAACTCAGAAAAAGCAGGCAATAAAGAAGAAAAAGTAGACATGCGCTAAAGAGGCCAGGAATAAAGTAGAATTGATTCCAAGAGGTTTCCCAAGTGCTTCATGACTCAAATTTAGCAAGTTTGACCACTATGGATGTGTGGAGGACAACTTGCATAAAGTGGAATATGGAAACTAGGAAAATAAGACAAAAAATGGATTAATTAATGTTTAAGGTAGTGTTGTGCCCTTACTCAACAGCCTTACAAAACATATTTCATCAAACAAAATATGATTTTGTTTTGATGAAATGTTCGAATTTCTTATAGTAAATCTACAGAACCGACAACTACTAAAATGGTGACATTCCGTGAGCTACTGAATCGATGAAATTCTATGTTTTATACAACCTTTGTGAACTATGGTTAATGGACATAAATCACTGCATTAAAACCGTTACTTTGGATGAATTTATCTTTACAACTTAAGGGATAAGTTGTGCTTGTTATGCCTCTCACTACAAGTCTTCACTTCAATATTAATTAATGGATACGTGTCATTGGTTTATTGTAAGTTTGACAAGGTCCTAGAACATCGAAGGCTTAATAATTTATGCAAATATGCCTTATCCTAAGTTCATATTTTAGACTCCGAATCATACTCAATATTACCATAATTTTTTAATTTCGATTTTTATAATATGGTCCATATTGCAAAGTTTGGTGTTGGTGTGATGGTTTATATTGCGTCGTATGCTTCGAAGGTTTAAATCACTATACGGTAAGGTCAACATAGGGTTATTGCTTATGGTTATATTAATTCACGTCGTCGCCTCTGAATCCAATCCACCTGCTGCAAGGTTGATATGGTATTATTGCACTTGTACTTAACTATGTAAATCACATTCACTTGCCAGTACGAGCTCAGCATCGTGGCTCCCTGTGCATTGAACACCTGTGATTCATTTACAGTATGATCGTATGTCGAGTACTATGAATAAATAATGGTAATATGAGTTCATCTGGAGTCTTCACCGTCACTTTCTCTTTTGATTGCCTCGCTGCATGATCATTCCCCTCCATGCCGAGTTTACAGGGTTATTGGCTGTGTTTGCTCATGTCGCAGTTTGTTTATCATAGAGTTGGGTTTCATTGCTTGTGTTTCCTGCTCGGCTTCCATCCTGAGTGTTCACTCTCCAGCTCACTGTCATGTTTTGATTTGTGGTACCTCTTCTGTGTGTGGCTTCGTGCATGTGCGCATGCAGCTATGGCTCCTGTGGTTAGGGTTGAACCCAGTGACATGAAACTCTTTGATGGAAACCCTGAACTCTTAGCTAGGGTGGAAGCAGTCGGATGGTTGCCATTCATTCGCAAGTTCATGGATTTGAACCCGGTGGTGACTAGGCTATTTTCCATGTCTTTGGTTGATGCGAGGGTTAGGGTGGCTGATCTCCATTTCAGAGTGGACGAGCGTTCGGTTGCGCTGGCTACTGATTTGCCGTTAACAGGTGAACGATGGTTCAAGTACAAGCAGATGGAGGTGACTGAGTGGAGGCAAATGTTGAAGAATCCCTATCAAGATGTATCATTTAGAACCGGTGTGTCCTAAAAATACTTTAAGAAAGAGTGGCGACTAGTCTTGGATCTTATTCACAGGTATGTGACCTGTGAGGGTCGTCTCTCCTCAGCTTATATCTATCATCTCCGGTTGATGGCTGTGTTTATCAGTTTTCCTCTTAATTTGCCTCATTATATAGTTTAGAGTATGTCTAATATGTCTTCGGCCATTAAGAAGGGGCCAAAGAACCTCAGTCACAGTTTGTTTCATCATGGCTTGGTGATGATTTTAATAGAGAGGGAATTGTCCAAGAAAAATTGATCATGGGATGAGTTTCTTGAGTCGAATGGCTTCTTGGCTTTCTATCATTGTCAATTTGATTGTCCTGAAGAATGTTTAAGGCATCAATAGCCTGGTCAAGTTCTGGCTTCGCTTGTGCGCAAGCCTGTGTCAAACCCTAAAGTTTGTGTAAGCTCCAGCATTCACGGTGATCCCGTTCTTTCTCCTGTATGTAGTTTAGGAACTCCTATACCTTCCAAGCGTAGGAATAAAGCTTTAAATCTATCCCCTGTCACACCAAAACGCAATGAGAATACCTGCGAACCGATTGGTAAAAGGCTGAATGTTAAGGTCAATGGTAGGTTTACGAGGAGTATGGTGACTAAGGGTAGTGATTTTAAGTCTGCCGTGATCAATAATGTTGACATTGAAACAGTCGTGCTTGATGATGAGGAAGAGAAAACTATTTCACTTGATAATGGTCTTGATATTGATCATGAGCCTTTCGTAAACCCTGCGGATAGCAGTCCTCATGTGTCTGATAAGAATCTTCAAGTTGACCCTGTGGTCGATTCCCCAATGAAGGGCGAGTCCGTTGAAGTTAATTTACCCAGGTCTTATCAAATTGGTGAAACTGTTCACCCACTTTTTGTCAGTTGTCTTCTAGATAAAATACACAGAATGGAAATAGAACTGACAGAGATGGTGACACGTGATGATGTTATCAAAGCTAAGAATTTGAGGCTGAAAGAGAAAGTCGATTCAGATGATAAGTGTCTACTGCGTCTAAAGAAGCATAAGAATAGGTTAATTCGCAGAGTAATGAAATTGCGAAATGATAATCAGAAGAATGAAGAAAAGGTGCATGAGCTAAATGCGCAAGTTACCCTGATGCAATTCAAAGGGCATTCGCAGAACCCGTCAAATGGTGTAAATATTCAGGTGTTTAATGCCCCTGTTAAACTATAATTTTTTGGGCACTCTCACTATCATATATATGTTTAAAAGGGTTTCAGGTTTGAAGTTGTAATCAAGTGATAATCAAGTTATTTTTTGTTACAGGTATTGGTGTGTATTGATTTTTTGCATTATGTAGTTTATTTTATTTTGCTTTTGCGTGTGTTTTTAATTATATCTCTTTTATGTGTAGTATCGCAGGTGATGTTGTTGATGCTCTTTCTCAGATTTTGATGACCGCTTACCTTCAGGATGATCCCTGGATAATCGGGAAAAAATTGATTGGCAGCACTGTTTCCCAAGTGTCATTATATCATTAGTGCCTTTGTCATTTTTATGATTTTGGGCTATAAACAGAGTCTTTCCAATTTAAAGACATTATAACGTATATAGAGAAATGACATGAGGCATTTGTCATTTTTAATGGAATTGGTTAATATTTCGATTTTATAGTTTGCATTTTTATAGAACTGTCCTCATGTGAGATAATTTGTATTTAAAGAAGACATGTATTACTAGATAGGGGGTCGATAGTTGGGAAAAGGACATGACAAGATCACTGTAATTATTTCCTGTGACTTGAGACAATTTTTTGTTAGCAGCTACAGTACCTTTCACTGGTGATATCTATATATATGTTTACAATATTTATACTATGCAAATGTATTTAGGATATCGTTTTATCTTGTCACTTTCTCTGCAGCATTTATGTTTTGCCATTATTTCTTTGATAAATTTTGCAAATACATCATATTTAATCTGTTGACTTACGCTGGTTTTGATTTGCTAATATATTTCATATAGTAAATTTGATATTGTCGTCAACCAATACATGTGACATACTAGTTCACTGTGCGATCTTGTTTAAATTCTGAATTTCTTCTGAATGTTTTTGGATTGTTAGCATAATATAATTATTGGCAATTTGATTCCAGGTTAATGTTGTGTACGCTCCTGATCAGGATAGGATATTTAGAATAGATTAATGATATTTTTCCTTTAGTTATTTTGAAAATCTATTGAATTAGATATTTTATGCCACTACTAGGTCATTTTCTGATCTTGTGAATAATGTACATGTGTTTATATTTCATCTCTGTAATTCATCGAGTCTATTAATATTTGATTAACTTTTATTCTTGTATTATAAATTGATTTATTGAGTAGATCGTTTTTGACTGATTAATTTTGTAATATAGTAATTAATTTGACTAGTCTTATTTGTATATTCATAGGGATAGTGTAGATCTAATCGATAAACAGTAGCTTTAGTTTTCTCCTCTCCTGTAGCTAGGAACAACTTACAGAAGGCAACAGGTCCTTAATCCTGTCAGGGACAACTACCTAACGACTGAGAGCATCTCGAAAACTCTCGGATTGGGTTGTCTCTTGGTTGACATTTGTGCCAATTCGGCTCGTCAACAATGGTGCTAGAAGGAGGGCCAGCTTAAGCAAATGGCTGATGAAAAAAATCATGTTCACAAAATTAATCAGCCTGCCACCCCTCAGATACAGTCATCATCTCAACCACAAACATTCCAGTCCTCACAAGTAGAAGAGACCCCGTTGAATGATATTGTTCGGAATATCATCCATCAGTTCAATACTAGCGGTGCCCATCCATTTGAAGAGCTTGACCAGTTCGAACAGGCCATCAATGAATCCCGTAGGATTTTAACGAGAGCCTATTCCAATCTTACTAGAATCCAACCCACCGAGATTCCACTTCCACAGATCAGAAGTCCCCACGCTGAACATACTGAGTCTGTACCTGAAGAACATGATCAGCCTTTAGGTGTCTTCCTTGAACATCAATTACAACAGTCTCTAATAGGCACCAATCAACCTTCATCTTCTTCAGGACCACTTGCTACAGGAGGGTTTGGTCGACCACCATCACCACCACATTCACCTCCTCACATTGTGCAAACACAACCTTCACCACCTCTAACACCAAGGAACATGGCAGGGGTAAACCCGAACCCCAATGCCAATATGCCATGGTTAGCTCAGGATGTGGTCGCTGTCCCAGGTGATCAACATCCTTTGCCTAAGCATCCTGAGAAATTTTTGCCTAAGTTCAATCCCAAGCTGAAAGAGCCCGCAGAAGATCATGTTAAGAAATTCATGCTAGCAGTTAGGATTTTGGATGTTGAACACGAAGATGTAGTCTGTCGACTTTTCCCTTATACATTTGAGGGAAAAGCTTCAACCTGGTATTTTTCACTTACCGCTGGTTCTATTACCAGCTGGAATGAATTCGAGTTGGCTTTCATGAACAAGTTTGGGGACGATAAGACTCCAGCTGTGTTGGTGTTAGAGTTGTCTAGAATCCATATGGAGACCAAGGAGAAGGTTAAGGATTTTAACCAATGATTCTTAACTCTTAGAAACAGAATTCCTGCCACCTCAAGGCCGGCTGAAGATGTCACTATTGAATTCTATACTTTATCTCTACCTGTGTCTATGGCCATGTTTGTCAGGAGAGCGTCCAAGCCCACTCTCACTGAAACCTTCGATGAAGCCATGAAGGTCGAGAAAGACATGTCTACTATTAAGACAAACCCTGGAGTAGACACTGATTCTGCATCTTCTTCTCGAAAAAAGACTGAGAGTTATTCCAAAACCACAACTCCTGAGAAGAAGGGTCAAGATGGATTAGACCTAGACAGCCTCCAAAGGGTTATTAAAAAGTTGTCCAATGAAATCATTGATTTAAAGAAAGGTACTTCTGAAAGCACCCCTAATAAGGAACAACCTAGACATCCTATTAGAATACCTTTCCAAAATACAGCTGCTAGAAAGACCCCACCCTCTGAGGAAAATAATGTGGATGAAATTAATACTTTCCTAAAATTATTAGTCTTAAGCCTAGAAACATCAGCTGAAAATGAAACCCAATCTTCAGGACATAATTCTGAAGATACCCAAGGCAAAGATAATGACACGGAAGAAAAACCTCCTCAAGTTATCAGTCACTTCTGGGATACATCAGAACTAACCGACGATGAATATGTTGCTATTGTGAAGGTTAATCAGCATCAATATAATACCATAAGCAAGAAAGATAATCCCTCAGGGGAACCTTCTACAACTGCTACGGATAACAGTTCAACTGTCAAAATGAAAACCCAACCTTCAAATACTAAGTCAGCACCATATTTTGATTTAGAGTATGACTTGGTTGAGGATTTAAAGAAAATCAGAGCCAACATTTCTATCTATGAACTCCTCAAACTGCCTGTGATTCGAGATAAGATGATGCAAGGGGTTTCTCTAAGTTAAAATGGCAAAACTGCCTCCACTCAAAATAGTTCTGCTAGTACAAAAGACAACCCAACAAAATCTTCAGTCAATGCCTCATCCATAGGTAAGAAATCAGATTCCTCAACTCCTCCTTTTCTACTTACATTTGAAATATGCAATCGTAAAGTGCACAACTGTATGATAGACTCAGGGGCTTCGAAAAATGTCACATGCCATACTTTGTGTGTAAAAAACTTAATGCAGACCCAGTACCATGTGATACAAGTATTGTGCAACTTGACCGATCTAATGTAAAAGTAATAGGAAAGTTGAATGAAGTACTGATAAGACTAGCTTCAAATCCTCAGGTCCATTTCATCATTGACATAATTGTTGCAGATATCCATGAAGCATATGGCTTATTTCTCAGCAGAGATTGGTCTGAAAAATTGAAGGGATATTTTGCAACGGACTGGTCTCATTTATGGATACCCCATAATGGTCACCCAAATAAAATTAGAATTGATCGAGAACGTTATATGAAGCACACAGTCACCAAATTGGATGACTCTAATGAGCCGGTGCTATTTACTGATACCGTTAATGGGCAATTATATGGCTGATTCCTTCTTTGGGAACTTTGAGGCTGAAACTTCACCAGTCCAAAACTCAATACAGCAGTCCGAAGATTTCCATTTTACACAAGTTTCGGATGAAATTCCAGCTCCAAACACTGCTCATTTAGATCTGAATGATGGTCTTTGGTCTCTATACTTTGACGGATCTAAGTCAAAGGAAGGGGCTAGGGCCGATTGCTTGCTAATAGATCCCTATGGAAAAAGGTATTTCATCGCTTGCAAGTTAGAATTCGAATGCACCAACAATATTGCTGAATATGAAGCTCTTATTCAAGGGCTGAAAAAGGCAATTGACCTAGGAGCCAAAGCTTTGGTAGTGTTAGGAGACTCTGAGATTATTGTTAAACAAGTACATAACACTATACATTGCATTGCTGGGCACCTGAGAAATTACCAGACAGAGGTATGGAATTTATTATTATCGTTTGAAGCTTTTAACATAAATTCTATCCCTCATTATTTGAACCAGGAAGCAGATCTATTAGCTAATGTTGGTTCAAGGCTAATTCCGTCTGAAGGCATACTCGCTGATTCGTTCTTTGTTGAATTGCTTTTCAGGCCGTCCATACCTGATAACATTGTCAATTGGAGAGTTTTCGACCATGACGAGCAGATAATTGAGTTCTTAATCATGAAGGATAGTTTCAAAGATGCAATCATCGATGAAATGACTCATGATGAAGACCTGTACAATTTTGCGGTAATTCATAATTCTTGTACAATTGAGGAATATCTTAATCAGGTCAACACCCTTCCTAAATCTGTGATTAAACTTGAGAAATTTTATGATCTAAAGGATAAATTTAAAGGTGCAAGGAACTGCAAGACCAATAGCTCCATTATGCAATCTGAAGTTATAGATCTAGGCATTGAACGCAATCCTCAATGTGTCAATCTGGGCAGTACATGTACTCCCTAAGAAAAAACAGCCTTCATACGACTCTTTAATGAGTTCAAAGACATTTTTGTGTGGACCTATGATGATCTTAAGACGTTTGATCCAAATATAATGCAACATGTCATCCCCATGAAACAACAGGCTAAACCTTTCCAACAGAAGTTGAGGAAAATGCATCCTAGCCTAGAACCAGCTGTTAAGAAGGAGCTTAATAAAATCCTTGCTGCTAGAATAATTTTTCCAGTGCGTCATGCCCAGTGGGTAGCAAATATCATCCCCGTCAGAAAGAAAAACGGTGATATCAGGTTATGCGTCGATTTCCGAAATCTGAATAAGGTTTCAGAAAAAGATAATTATCATGTTCCTCCAATGGAAAAAATCTTACAACAAGTCTCTGGATCTGAAATGTTTTCACTTTTAGATGGATTTTCGGGATATGACCAAGTGTTAGTATCCAAAACAGATCATTTGAAAACAACCTTTAGAACCCCTTGGGGAACTTATGCCTACAGGAAAATGCCATTTGGCTTAATTAATGCCAGAGCAAATTTTGAAAGAGCAATGGATATTGCATTCAGAGGTCTGATCGGTAAATTTGTCATTATTTATCTTGATGATATAAGTGTCTTTTCAAAAAATAGAGTTGACCACCTAACACATCTTAGGAGGGTTTTTGAGCGTTGCAGGAAATATGGGATCTCTCTGAATCCCAAGAAATCCATTTTTTCAGTTACTGAAGGTAAGTTATTGGGTTTTGTAGTTTCAAAACAAGGTATCAACATTGACCCTGAATGTACCCAGGCTATATCACAGATTTCTATGCCTCACTCAAAGAAAACCATGCAGTCATTTCTTGGGAATATAAATTTTGTTTCCAGATTTATTCCTGGGTTCACTGAAATTGTCAGGCTGCTTCAGAAAATGATTAAGAAAGATGCTGAGTTTAAATGGTCTGCTGAAGAAAAGCAATCTTTTCACGATATATTGAAAGCTATTGCTGAAGCTCCTACTTTAATAAGCCTAGATTTTTCTAAACCATTTATTTTGTACACGTTTGCTTCTGACTCTTCATATGCTGCTGTTTTAACGTAGAAAAATCAGGAAAACAATGAAGCTCCGATTGCTTTTACGAGTTTTGGTTTAAATGGTGCAGAGCTAAATTATCCAGAAGTAGACAAACAAGCATTCGCTATTTTTAAGGCAGTAAAACATTTTCGGCCTTATTTGCTGAAGTCTCATACCAGGGTCATTGTACCATATTCCGCAGTCATAAATCTTTTGGTGCAGAAGGACCTGGGTGAAAAACGAGCCCATTGGGTCACAGCACTTCAGGAGTATGACCTGGAAATCAAGCCTTTGAAGATTGCTAGAGGACAGGGACTTCAGACATTTCTGAATCTGATATGCACTTCTTTGATGAACATTCTCTATTCGAAAGGGAATTTTTTCCAATCTCAGATCCCTCTGATTCCTAGTATCATGATATTAAGTTTTTTCTATTGCATGGGAATTCTCCTGAACATTTAGATTCACGTAGTAAAAGGGATTTGAGATTAAGATATGCCCCTTATCAGCTGATTGATAACATTCTGTTCAAAAATAATTTTGAAGGGGTTCTCCTTCGTTGTTTAGAAAAGAATGAGGCTGATAATGTGTTGTCTAAATTACATGCAGGGCCAACCGGGGGACACTTTGGCGGGGAAACCACTGCACACAAAGTACTCAAAGCTGGTTACTACTGGCCTACATTGTTCAAATATGCATATGCCTTTGCTAGGAAATGTCAAGAGTGTCAAAGAGCAGGCGGGAGGCTTAAGAAAACAGCATTACCTCTCCAGCCTGTTATTATTGAAGTCCCATTTCAACAATGGGGCTTGGACATTGTTGGTCCAATTACACCAGCTTCCTCACAATAGCACAAATAAATTTTGACAGCCACTGATTATTTCACTAGATGGGTTGAGGCCATCCCCTTGCGAGTGGTTAACTCAGAACAGGTGATATCATTCCTTGATTCTTTTATTATCACCAGGTTTGGTGTTCCCGAATCTTTGATTTTTGACAATGCAACCTATTTTTCTTCTGTAAAATTAACAGAATATGCATTGGAAAAGGGCATAAAGTTAAAGTATTCAGCTAATTATTATCCTCAGGGTAATGGGTTAGCTGAATCTTCCAATAAAAATTTAATCAAAATTTTGAAACGCACGGTGGTTAATCATCATAGAAATTGGCATAACGCCTTATCGAATGCTTTGTGGGCTGACAGGGTGACTCCTAAGGCTGCCATAGGTAATTCCCCCTTTTTTCTGGTATGTGGCAAGGAAGCTATTTTGCCTCCTCATCTATTCTTACCCTCTCTATAGCTCTCCCAGTCAGTACAGGAGACACCATGTTCTGCCATGGAACATCGAATCAATACCTTGCTTAAACTGGAAGAAGATAGAGAGTTGGCTAGAAAAAAGTTTGACCAACACCAAAAGACTGTGAAACGGTGGTTTGATCATAGAAAATCAGCCAGTAGGGATTTGGAAGTAGGTGACCTAGTTCTAAAATGGGACAAGGAGCACGAAGACAGAAGAAAACATACTAAGTTCCAATACCAGTGGCTGGGACCATTTTTTATTATAGAAAAACTTGGTCCTAGTACATTCAGGTTACAGATGCTGGAGGGGGACAGCAAGAACCTTCCGGTAAATGGTCATCTGATCAAGAAATATTTCTGTTGATTCCCCTCGAGGGATTATCCTGTACATACCTTGTGTGGTGTGCTTGGTTTGTGGAATTTATTAGTGTGTTTATTTTACTTGTTTGCTTTGAATATTTTCTCATACTCATTTGCTATTTTATTTGTGTATTGTTGAGTCTGATCAATTTATCAAACTTCAAGCTGATGACTTTTCATCAAGTTCTGTGATTGATCTACAAATCATGCATGAAGATCTTACTATCCTGAAAATTGTCATACTGTTTTACGTTTTGAACAGTGAATAGGTTTTCATCTTTCTAGATTTTACCATAAATTCTTAAATCATGTTAATATAAATTAATAATATGAGTCTCTGCAAATATTTTTCCAAAATAATTAGGGCAGTATTTGTCGAGGTTATCTATTTAAGTCTTTTACGCCATCCCTTCTCGTAAAGAGAATTGGACTTGCCTCCCCATCTGTTAAGACAATCTCACTGCATATTAAGTATAAGTACATTCTGGCCATGGATGGATTTGAATATTTTCATAATAATCTGAAGGACAGAGGGTCTCATAACGAGCCGGTCTGTTCAGGATCATAGGTTTGCATTCAGTAACATTGTCATTTATGGTCACCAAGCCTAGAAAATGGCCCTTGGACAGAAAACTTTGAGGGATAAAAGGTCTCATTACGAGCCAGTTTATTTATTGTGGTGCAGATTGGTGACTGACATGGTTACTATCTAGTTACCAAGCCAGAATCATGGCCTTCAGAAGTATATATAAAAAAAAGAGAGAGAAAAATGATGGTAACAGTTCAGCCTAACTAGAATTGTATATCTATAACTGGCAAATGGGATACTGGCATTCTTTGGGCTTTGAAGCAACCCTGTCGAGGCTATCGATTCCTGTTGGCAGTAGGGTCATGCTTGTGGTATTGATATTTTGTTCTTTAAAACCAATCCATATATTGTTTTACTTCGTTTGGGCTTATTTTTGTGAGAGACTAAATTTTTTTATCAAATAAATAATTAAAGGTGTAAATTTCTGGTAAATTTCTAGAGATGTGAAATTCATGAATTTGTTTAATATGTTAAAATACTGTTCTTTGTATAATGGCATACATGAAGGATCTAATTTTTTCGATTGCATGGTTTCAGGTCAAGAAACATAGATGACTGTTCCGCCCAGTTAGTCGCCATCTGTTGTGCCCTTACTCAACAGCCTTAAAAAACATATTTCATCAAACAAAATATTATTTTGTTTTGATGAAATGTTTGAATTTCTTATAGTAAATCTACAGAACCGACAGCTACTGAAATGGTGACATTCCGTGAGCTACTAAATCGATGAAATTCTATGTTTTTTACAACCTTTGTGAACTATGGTTAATGGACATAAATCACTGCATTAAAACCATTACTTTGGATGAATTTATCTTTACAACTTAAGGGATAAGCTGTGCTTGTTATGCCTCTCACTACAAGTCTTCACTTGAATATTAATTAATGGATATGTGTCATTGGTTTATTGTAAGTTTGACAAGGTCCTAGAGCATCGAAGGCTTAATAATTTATGCAAATATGCCTTATCCTAAGTTCATCTTTTAGACTCCGAATCATACTCAATATTACCATAATTGTTTAATTTTGATTTTTATAATATGGTCCATATTGCAAAGTTTGGTGTTAGTATGTTGGTTTATATTGCGTCGTATGCTCGCCACCTTCGAAGGTTTAAATCACTATACGGTAAGGTCGACATAGGTTTATTGCTTATGGTTAGATTAATTCATGTCGTCACCTCCGAATCCAATCCACCTGCTGCAAGGTTGATATGGTATTATTGCACTTGTACTTAACTCTGTCAATCACATTCACTTGCCAGTACGAGCTCAGCATCGTGGCTCCCTGTGCGTTGAACACCTGTGATTCATTTACGGTATGATTGTATGTCGATTACTACGAATAAATAATGGTAATATGAGTTCATCTGGAGTCTTTTCCGTCACTTTCTCTTTTGATTGCCTCGTTGCGTGATCATTCCCCTCCATGCCGAGTTTACAGGGTTATTGGCTGTGTTTGCTCATGTTACAGTTTGTTTCAAATTAGAGGAATTTTGGGGTATAAAATGGGCCTCCTAAGGAAAATAATAAAATAATAGTTAAAATAATAAAATAATAGTTAAAATAATAAAATAATATTGATTAATTTTGGAGGAAGAAAGAAAAAAACTACTTTTTGTGTTCGTATTTTCGACATATCTCCCTGTGTTTTTACTCAAATTTCAATCGAGAGAGCTCGTTGGATGCGGAATTTGATTCCAAATCCAACGAGTACCCACAATGCATACTTTTGACGGACGCCGCTTCCCCAAAAACAAGAAATACCTGAAAAAACGTGATGACGATGTCAATATCACGTTTTTTCAGGTATTTCTTGTTTTTGGGGTAGCATGGTCCATCAAAAGTATGCAGTGTGGGTACTGGTTGGATGCAGAATCAAATTCCGCATCCAACGAGCTCTCCCGATTGAAATTTGAGTAAAAACACAATGAGATATCTCGAAAATACGAACAAAAAAAGTAGTTTTTTTTAATGACAAATATGTCAATTCAACCATTATGGTTGACTTATTTTATTGAAATTCTATTGGTTCTTGAATTCCAACTCACAAAAACTTATTTTGGCACGTTTTCTTATAAGGCCCATTTTAGACCCCAAATTTCCTGTGTTTCCTGCTCGGCTTCCATCCTGAGTGTTCACTCTCCAGCTCACTGTCGTGTTTTGATTTGTGGTACCTCTTCTATGTGAGGTTTCGTGCATGTGCGCATGCAGCTATGGCTCCTGTGGTTAGGGTTGAACCCAACGACATGAAACTCTTTGATGGAAACCCTGAACTCTTAGCTAGGGTGCAAGCAGTCAGATGGTTTCCATTCATTCGCAAGTTCGTGGATTCAAACCCGGAGGTGACTAGGCTATTTGCCATGTCTTTGGTCGATGCCAGGGTTAGGGTGGCTGATCTCCATTTCAGAGTGGACGAGAGTTCGGTTGTGATGGCTACTGGTTTTCCGTTAACAGGTGAATGATGGTTCAAGTACAAGTAGATGGAGGTGACTGAGTGGAGGCAAATGTTGAAGAATATTTGTCAAGACGTATCGTTCAGAACTGGTGTGTCCCGAAAATACTTTAAGAAAGAGTGGCGACTAGTCTTGGATCTTATTCACAGGTATGTGACCTGTGAGGGTCGTCCCTCCTCAGCTTATATCTATCATCTCCGGTTGATGGCTGTGTTTATCGATTTTCCTCTTCATTTGCCTCATTATCTAGTTCAAGGTATGTCTAAGATGTCTTTAGCCATTAAGAAGGGGCCGAAGAACCTCAGTCACAGTTTGTTTCATCATGGCTTGGTGAGGATTGTTGATG
>LPNX010539915.1:357334-378074 GCA_001517045.1 Pseudotsuga menziesii | reverse complement strand
GAAAGATGGTTGGGTGTGTAGTTGGAGTGTCATTAATGTTTAATTAATGTTTGAATTCACTCCCGGGCTTTTGCTCCAAAGGAGTTTACATGACTAGGACGTCGACCGAGCTCATACCTCGGGCAAAGTCTTAACGAAACCTCGACCTAGGGTTTGTTAAACCCTCAGTCGAGGGCTTTACAAACCCTCGGTCGAGGTTTCGTTAAGACCTCGACCGAGGTATTTAAATACCTCGGTCGAGGTTCATACCTTGGTCGAGGGCTTAAGAAAATAGACTTAGCCCACATTCAAACAAATGAAAAAATTTCTGTGCCTTGCAGAGGTGTACACCCTGCCATTCCTAACACATAACTGAGCAGAGTTGATATCGATAAATTCACCAACGAATCTTCTATCCATTGAGGTATCATACATGCATTTTGGCATTCATATGAAATTTATTTTTTAATTACTTATAAAACTTATACTTAGAAAACCACACTGCAACTTTGAAGCAGCTCAAAGAAAAATCCGCAGAGTTAAAAATACACAGCCAAAAAATTCTTAAAAATACACACATCACATATCGACGTGTCCTCTTCAAAAGGGTATCTTTGGTTTTTCAATTTTTGAAAAAATAGAAAAAATTACTTTACGTGGACAAATATGTGTTTAAAACGATGCTGAAATCGAATGTGGTCACTTTGGAAAAATAATAAATAATTGTATAATGCGAAAAAAATTAACAAAAAAATATGCACATCACACTGAATTTTATGTAGATCATGCTCATATATATATATTTTTTAAAATTATTAATGCAAGATTGAATTACTCTACGTGGACACGAGCCACTTATTAGCTTCTTCAAATTTTTAAGGTCACACAATTCATTAAATGCAAAAATTCACACATTAAATGACATCGGAATATTTTTAAAAAAATATCACTATGAAGCCAACATAATATTCTACAATTTGTTTTTTTACTGCAAGTCAAAATTCACATGGAATATATGCGTTTTGAGGGCTTCTATCTAGCACATGAGTAAAAAATCAGGTTTTGATCGCCAAATTTGGCCAAAAAGTGTTACCCATCTTCATGGAATCACCCTGTCTAAATTGATAAAAATCTAACAACCAGGGCCCACAATTGTCCAAGTTAGCATTCAAGGGGGTGTTAGGATTATAATCCTCCCTTGTTTAATTTGGTCATTATGTCTAAATTAGGAGTCATGTCTAAATCAGGAGTCCTTTCAGTCTATTTTTAGTCACTAGCACCATTGGGTCCACTTGGCCTAATTGGGGCACATGTACTAGTTACTAAAGTGTGGGGAACACTAATTGAGGACAACTGCCACTGATTGCACTTGCATGCATCAATTTAGGATCCTCCTAGATCAATCCCTACAAATTAGGAGCTACTGGGAATGATGATACAAACCTCCATTAGTTGAGTTCAGTTGGTGACTAGTCAAGCTCAGTTAGGAGTCAGTTACATTCAGTTCTAGCTCCCTACATTCAATTCTATTCAGTTAGCGCTAGGATTGCATGGATGCATGAAGGTGAGGCACATTTAATCACCTACCTCAGTTAGTTAGACTAGTTAACACTGAATTAGACATTTGAGTTTGGATTTTGAACTCCGATGAACTCTGAGAATGACTTAGAGAAGGTCAATTACCCATTCAGTCAAGTAAAGTCCAACCAATTTGAATTTCCTCACATGGATTCAAATTGCACGTGGCTATTTAGCCATTGTACTTCATTGTAATTAATCATCTAATTACTTTTGATTAATGAAAGCATTCACAGTTGCAAACCATTTTTGCACTGTTTCATTCTTCAATTACTAAGTAAATTGTGTGATATATCTTGTGAGTTGTGTGTTGGTCCACAGATCTATGTGCTCAATTTAATAGTCATAAAGAAAATCGTTTTATTGATGAAAAAAAGGAACAATTGCACACTCCGCATTGGCGGAAGGTGGAAGTTAGGAAAATAATTTCTTTGATGACATGAAAAAAATGGATTGCCACATTTCGCACTGTGGAAAACGGACCGCGGAAGACATAAGTGCTCAAAATGATACATAGAAAATAAAAGGTGCTTTCGAAACCAACAAATCCCAAAAAACAAGATCAATGAGTAAATTTTATTAAGTGAAAACATCATACTCATAGATTGATAGTTCCCATTAAGGAAATTATGGATTGGAAAACCAATTAAAATTTTTAATGGGGGGCTCCCATTTTGATGACTCAAAATGGGATCTTTTGCAACCAACAACAAGCCCATGAGAGGGAAATGCTTATTCCATTCAAAAAGTTTATATTGTCTTAGGGGAAGTTCTTTTATGTTGTTGTGATTTCTTTGTTCTAGTACTGAGTGTTTCAGGACAGGGAAACAACTTCTGTATGCAGAAGGTGAGTATTTCTAGAAACATCATCATTGTCATCATCATCATCATCGCCATTAATTTCATTCTCATTGTCATAATCATGGTCATTTCCATCATCACTATCACCATCATCGTCATAATCGCCCATCTTCATTGTCATCATCAACATTGTTTTCATGATCATATAATCACATCATCATTATCACCATCCTCATTAATTTCCTTTCCATCATCATCATGTTGATGATGATGGTGTGATGATGATGGGGACAATGAAAATGAAGATGAATTTGATTATGTGGTTGATGATGATGATGTTGATGATCATGTGATGACGATGATGAGAATGACAGTGATGATGATGCATTAGAGGAAATTTGGGGTCTAAAATAGGCCTTATAAGAAAACGCACCAACAATAAATTTTGTGAGTTGGAATTCAAGAACCAATAGAATTTCAATAAAATAAGTCAACCATAATGATTGAATCGACATATTTGTCATAAAAGAAAACTACAATTTTTGTTCGTATTTTCGACATATCTCCTTGTGGTTTTACTCAAATTCTGAGTGGGAGAGCTCATTGGATATGGAATTTAATTCTGCATCCAACGAGTACCCACACTACATACTTTTGACATACCCTGCTACCCCAAAAATAATAAATGCCTGAAAAAATGTGATGATGACATCATCATCACGTTTTCTTAGGTATTTATCATTTTTGGGGTATCAGGGTTTGTCAAAAGTATGCCGTATGGGTACTCGCTGGATGCGAAATTAAATTTCACATCAAACGATCTCTCCCACGCAGAATATGAGTAAAACGCAGGGAGATATGTCGAAAATACAAACAAAAAAAGTAGTTTTTTTCATTCTTCCTCTAAAATTAATAACTATTATTTTATTATTTTCCTTAGGAGGCCCATTTTAGACCTCAAATTTCCTCTAATGATGATGACGATGACAATGATGATGATTATAAAAATGAAGATTATGAGAATGAGGATGATGTGTAACCATCATTGTTATTTTCCATGGCATTACTAATATTCCCCCCTTTCCCTTATGGTCCTAATAACGATAAAAGTTCAAATTAGGTGCCAAAGTAGTTTCTCTTAGCACTTGAAGTAGCATCCCAAATCAATTACATTTAATTTCTCTTTATGCTATGTTGTCTAGGCCCAAAATGAGGCACATTCTATCAATATGGTGATGAAGTGGTTGTGAATTGCATCCACTTTAGCATCCAAAATGAATTACATTTATATTTTCCTTATTCTATGCTTAATTACAATGATGAATATGACAATGATGATGGTTACGATGACAATGGAAATGATATGATGACGAAAATGACAATAACTATGATTGTGATGATGCCAATGATCTTGGTGAATATTCCCAATTCTTAAAATGGAATCATTTTCATCATCACAAACATTATATTTTTCATTGTCATGTAGGTCATCATCAACATCGTTATCATCTAGGTCACCATCATCAACGATAACATGGCTGACGATGATGATGATGACAATGCCATTAATGATGACGACAAAACTAATGATGATGTCCATGAATATGATGATGATGATGTGATTATATGAAGATGATGACAACAACGATTATTTTTATGATGTTGATAATGGAAATGATGATGATAATTATCATTGTATTGTTTTTGTTGATGACTATGATGATGATGATCATCATCATTACGACCTTGATGATGTTGATCATCCCCATTGTCAACATCATTAATGGACATCATCATTGTCATCGTCATTGTAATGACAATGATGATAACAATGATCATCATTAACATCAATGGACATCGTCATCGTCATCCTCATTGCTATGACAATGACGATAACAATGATCATCAATGTTACGACAATGATGATAATAAATATAATCATCGCCATCATCATCGTTTTTATGAAAATGACGATAATCATGATGATGACGATGTTGATGACAACAACAATGATTATGAAAACAATGATAAAGAAGGTCATTGCGATGGTGTCATTATGTAATGATGACAATAACAATGACTGACAATGCTAATGAAAATGATGATCACAATGAAAACGATGATGATTATGATGATGAGGGTGAGGAGGACGGTGATGGAAATGAGGATGATGATATTTTCTCTTCATTAATATTTCTGATGTCAAAGGTAATTATGAATGATGTTAATGCAAACAAATGTATTTAATTTTCTTGATTTTTTTAGATGTTATTTATCACTAATTTGTTATTTTATTATATTCAACACATAATTGTTTTGATAATTAAAAAATATAAAATAAAATAAAATAAAAGTTATTCTTGATTACAAAAAATTTCAAACTCATTAGATTGAATTCACCTTCATTACCCATCCAAATATCCTGAACACTTCTACCATATTATTTATTTCATTGCAGTTGACTTAAAAACTTTCAACTCAACAAAATCATAAAAAATAGAGTGACTTTTCAATACATTCTAGTTGGATTCCTTTCATTTATTCCCTCAGAGCTAGATGAGCATTAATTTAATGACAAGTGGGTCATAAAAAATTTCAAAAGGCATGGTAAGATTCTATTTTGGCATGATTCTAAATTTAAAATATACAACTAATATAGTAAGGAATCGAATTCTCTATAAGAAAAATGGTTTCAGCTCCAACTCCTTTGTCTTCATGTTGCCAATAACTAAGGGTTTCTAGACTTATATAAACTATAATTATTTGTAATCAACAAATTAACAACTTAAACTACGGGAGTGTTTTTCTTATTTCTAGTTGTTTGGTGTGGACTCCCGGTGTTCTAATAGTGGATTCTTGGTCTTATTCTTTCTTATGGTTTGGATGTTTTCTCACTTCAACAAGATTTTCACAAAGTATTCATTTTTTACAAAGTAAGTCATAAGTTACTAGTATATCTAGCTTGCGGGATCTTGGATATACTCTTGGGAGGTTTTTACATTCTCATGGTTAAAAATTTTTTTCACAAAGTATTTATCTTTTAATTACAATTGTTGACTTAAGTTGGATGTATTATTGTTTGAAAAAGCAAGTCACACGAATATATTTGATTTCTTATTTAAAGTTTGCTATGAATTTAGACATACATACATAATTGTATTTTAATTTGTTGATAAGAACAAGAAAAAATAATGAAGATCGAGTAGAGAAGGAAAAAAGTAATGGTTCATAGAACATCAACAAACTAGTAAGGATAGAATCTTTAGGAAGTAGTTATTAGGATTTTACAATCTACACCAAGATTTACATCAAGGAAAGGTCTTCCTTGTGACATCGTGTTAGAAAGAAATGAATGAAATTGGATCTAACCTATACAATACTAACATGTTATAATTCAATGGAGAGTTTCCTTTGAATTCCATCATGTGACAACTTATGATTGAAGGAAAAATATACTCCAATGCCATAAGGGAACATTACACATTCCTCACAGTGAAAAGACTCTAAGATGGAGGATCATAAGTACATCCAATGAAGACTCCCTAAGAATGAGTACGTGTTCCTTTAAGAAGTACATATTTTTTAATTCCTTGAATTTGAACAAATGTCAAGGCGATTGTTATATCTTAAGAGGAAACTCTTTTACAAATAATTTCCAAGCACATAAGTCTCTCTTGAGCAAAAAAGAGGATACGTGAATCAATCTCCTCAAATAAATAGATCCATCTATGATTTAATTCAAGGGAGGGAAGTGATTGCTTGTGCTAGATATTCCAACAATGGATGGTCTCGAGGTTGACTAAATTACAATTAGGAGAAATCTAAGGAAGAAGAGAATAAATAAATAATTTCAATCATCTAATTGGATTAGTGGCAATGTATGGTCATAGTTTCCATTCAGATTCTCAAACGGGATCAAATATTAAACATTGGACCTCAAACATTATAATTTTTGTTCATTGAAGGAGTTATTATCATAGATATCAAACCTAGAACACCAACTTCACAATGACCAAATATAAATAATTATTTAGATGGTTGAGAATGTATGTATCATGTATGTCTTAGTTCACAAAGGAATTTGAAAACTTGGTTCCTTTTTAATTGATTTAAAAATTAGTATTGTAGTTAAATAAGGATTAGTTTGTTTAAAAAGTTTTAAAAACTATTGAAATTTATCCTTTGGGCATATAACAGCAACTAAACCATAGGCCTTAAAATCCTACCTTTTATTAAAGCAAGATAGACATGAAATCCCATCGACACACAAAGATAATTGAGAATACATATATAGAAAAAACATTTAGGTCATAATCATGATCAAACCTACATTAGGAGTATGGTTGTTGTTTATAATTCTAGATAAGGTCCAACCCATCATTAGTTAGAAATGTGTTAGCAACAATAACACCTCAACCATTGTTCTTACAATGTGTCACATTGTCTTAAACTATGAGGGGAAATATCATAAAATTACCATTCAATTCCATTATGGAGGGATTCCATGTTACTTGTGGCATTTTCGATGCCTTTCCTACACTACTAGACCCAATTTGTGTCTTAGACTCTCATAGTTTTACACTAAAAATTCCTAGAGAAAGAAAATGGGCTTAAGTAATTAGCAGGAGGCCCCCTCCTTATGTTACACCTAAAACCATGCCTTAATACTCTTGTAGCTACATCAAGTGTGTCATGTTGAGGTTCATGTTTTAGAAAGTTGGTATAACATTATATTTATGCATATTAGTGAACAATCAGAACTATTTTTTTGTTTTATTTGATCTTGATCAAAGTACAAGCATAAAAGGAAATTAGTAAAAAATTGAAAACAAAACATAATAATTTTATGGAAATATTAATAGCCATTTTCATTATATTTTGATGGATTTTTTTTTTCAATTGCTCATCACTCGGGGCTAACAACAATGAACCATTGGTTAAGAACATAAACTCATGGGCATCTAAGCCATAAAAGTCACCCCGAGATCGCACCCGGTTTGGGCCGCTCCAACCCTTAGCATGGCTGGATTTTTGGTGTCTCCTCCCAACTAGCTCACCCCTAAGGGGAATTGAACCTGGGTCACCTTGCTGATGAGACCCACACCTTAATTGAATGGGATAGCGAGAGTTGACTTATTTTGATGGAAATATTAATAACCATCACACATTACATTCTTATAGAAATATTAAGGATGATTTCCATTGTATTTGGATTGAAATATTGATAATGAATTCCATAAACTAATTGTTTATTTTACATATTAATATATTTCTTTGTAATTGTTTCCTTTACACATAATATTCCATAACATCCTACTAATTTACAAATGATAAAACAACAAACACAAATATTTTGTCGGTGTGTAAATTATTAATACACATAAATTCTATTTAAGTTTTGCATAATACACATTACATTACATATTACATTCTAACTCATTTATTGTAAGGCGTTATTTTGCACCAATTGAAACAATTGCTAGTCTATTTTTTACAGTTTGAACAGTTGTAGACTATATTTTAATAAACCAGAATGGCATGAGAATAAAATGTGAGTCTTAAAAATACCTAATTTCAGTTTGTCTGAGATTGATCACATGGATCTATTATGCTATTATGCTATAGGCCATTAGTTTTTGTTGGAGTGAGTAATTCTTGGTGTCCACTGGTCCCCTCTTTTTTTATTATTTTCATTATTTGTGGAGGGAGATCATAGTATTGGATAATATACAACAATATCTTTTTATTGACTAATTAATTTAAGAGTGGAGTAGGGTTTTGGGAATTTTATTGGTTAGATAGTTAGTAGGTGGGAAAATAATATTAATTCATCCATTCATTACTTCTCCACAGTTGTCCCATGGGCACTACATACCATATTCTATCAAAGGCTCCATATCCCCCATGAAATTTGTGTTCCAATTCCATCAAACTTGGGAGTTTCACACACCTTTGTCCAAATCCAGTTCACATATTTATGGTATTTTTCATACCTCTAAGCAGGGTATTTACAATAATATCGTAAAGGGATGTAGGGCTCATGTATCTTGTCAAGGAAGATTGATAAATATAGGGATGGCCCTTCAAGTTTTTTGTGTTATTCTGATGGCTCCCTAAATGACTGGGCTTCCTAAGGATTATTTTGAACATCTTCCTCTGTAAGGTTAGCATGGTCGAGTGCCCACTTCATCGGGTTTGTGTAGGGAATAAATGGTGGTCTAGTGACAATTATATGGAGCTGTGAGCTCCGAATTATGATATAAGCCAATTGTTCATGAGGAATGATCGAGAAATCATCATTATTGAAGATAGAGTATATCCTTGACCAATCCAAATGCAGGTTTTTAGAAATATTCTCACTGATGTCTGTGAAAATTTCGATGTTTGGGTCTTTAGAATTTTTCTCTTGTAGGGTTGTCTTTGATCTTTTTTTTCTGGGTGCGGGACAAGCCATTTCTGCTAGAAAATTTGGCAACCATGGTCAAAACTTACTATAGTGTAAAAAATAAAAGGAAAAATGGTTGTGAAGAGTTAACTTACCGGTAGAAAGCTTTGAAAGCCAGTGAAAATGCAAGTTCAAATGAGAGAAAAGCGCAGTAAAAATATCTAGGGACAGTAAAAACACAGGTAAAATTGGTATAAAACCCAGAAATGTGAACAAATTATATAACCATAATTTCAACGGCAAAAAAAATCTATACCGTAGATCTAGCAAAAATAAACAGCTGAGATGAATGTGGGAAACTAAAAATTTCGGATGGAAAAAGTTTGGATTTGGTGTTTCTACCTTCTACATTTTGCACAGCAGAAAGCGAAAGTAAGAAAGAATTTTATTGAACTCAACATATTGAAGTTCCGCATTCCGCACAACGAAAAACAAGAAGCGGAAAGAAATTTATTTGACAACAGAAAATATTGTGGTTTCGTATTCCGCATTCAGCATACGTGGAAAGCGGAAAGCGAAAGAAAACAAGAAAATGAGAAAAAATATTGAAGTTATTATTTCTGCATTCCGCATAGGTGGAAATTGGAAGCGGGAAGGATAAGAAAACAAAAAATGTGACTAAGACTTTTCCAGCTTCTGCATAGCAGAAAGCGAATGTCGGAAAGCATGAAATTTTTTATTGCAAACTTCTAAATTTCGAGTTCTGCATTCCACACAGTGGAAAGCGGAATTCAAAAAGACAACTATTTTATTGATGAAAAGAATGACAATTCCACACTCCGCATTGGCGAAAGGCGGAAGTCAGGAAAATAATTTCTCTAATGACATGAAAAAAATGGATTGCCGCATTCCGCACTCTGGAAAACAGACCACGAAAGGCGGAAGCGCTCAAAATGATACCTAGAAAATAAAAGGTGCTTCCGAAACTAGCAAAATCCCAAAAAGCAAGACCAACGAGGAAATTTTATTAAGTGAAAACATCATACTCAGAGCTTGATAGTTCCCATTAAGGAAATTGTGGTTTGGAAAACTAGTTAAAATTTTTAATGGGGGACTCCCATTTTGATGACTCAAAATGGGATCTGTTGCAGCCACCAACAAGCCTATGAGAGGTAAAAGAGTTTTCCACTCAATAATTTTATATTTTCTTAGGGGAATTTCTTTGATGTTGTTGTGACTGCTTTGTTCTAGTACTAAGTGTTTCAGGCTAGGGAAACAACTTCTGTCCGCAGAAGTGAGTATTTCCAGAAACATCATCATTTTCATTGTCATCATCGTCATCATCATCATCATCATCATCATCAATTTAATCCTCATTGTCAAAATCATGGTCATTTCCATCATCACTATCATCATCATCGTCGTAATCACCATCTTCATTGTTATCATCAACATTGTTGTCATGATCATATAATCACATCATCGTTATCACCATCCTCATTAATTTCCTTTCCATCATCATCATCATCATCATCATCATGTTGATGATGATGGTGTGACGATGACGTTGACAATGAAAATGAAAACGACTTTGATTATGTGGTTGATGATGATGATGTTTATAATCATGTGATGACGAATATGAGAATGACAGTGATGATGATGGTGTCAATGCTGATGATGATGCTGATCACAATGATAATGATGACAAAAATGAATATTATGAGAACGAGGATGATGTGTAACCATCATTGTCATTTTCCATGACATTACTAATATTTCCCTCTTTCCCTTATTGTCCTAATAATGATAAGAATTCAAATTAGGTGTCGAAGTAGGTTCTCTTAACACCTAAAGTAGCATCCCAAATCAATTACAATTAAATTATCCTCATGCTAGGTTGTCTAGGTCCAAAATGAGGCACATTCTATCAATATGGTGATGAAGTGGTTGTGAATTGCATCCACTTTAGCATCCCAAATCAATTACATTTATATTCTCCTTATTCTATGTTTAATCACAATGATGAAGATGACAACGATGATGGTTATGATGACAACGGAAATGATATGATGATGACAATGACAATAACAATGACTATGATGATTCCAATGACCTTGCTGAATATTCCCAATTCTTAAAATGAAATCATTGTCATCATCATAATAATTATCTTTGTCATTTTCATGTACGTCATCATCAACATCATTATCATCTAGGTCACCATCATCAACGATGACATGGATGATGACGACGATGATGAAAATGCCATTAATGATGACGACGACGACGACGATGATGATGATGACGATGATGATGACAATTATCGTTGTGTTGTTTTTGTTGACGACGGAGATGATGATGATGATGATGATGATTATGATCATCATCATCATGACCTTGATGATGTTGATAATCCCAATTTCCAACATCATTAATGGACATCATCATTGTCATTGTTATGAAAATGATGATAAGAATAATCATCATCATCATCAATGGACATAGTCATCGTCATCCTCATTATTATGACAATGATGATAAAAATGATCATCATTGTTATAACAATGATGATAATAAATATCATCATCGTCATCGTCATCATTGTTATGACAATGATGATGATGATGTTGATGACAACACCAATGATTATGAAAACAATGATGAAGAAGGTCATTGTGATGGTGTGATTATATAACGATGACAATGACTGACAATGCTGATGAAAATGATGATCACAATGAAAACAATGATGATTTCGATGATGAGGGTGAGGATGGCGGTGATGAAAATGAGGATGATGATATTTTGGCTTGATTGATATTTCTTATGTCAAAGGTAATTATGAATGATGTCAATGCAAACAAATGTATTTAATCTTCTTGATTTTTTTAGATGTTATTTATCACTAGTTTGTTATTTTATTATGTCCAACACATAATTATTTTGGTCATTAAAAATTATAAAATAACGAAATTTTTTTATTCTTGATTACAAGAAATTACAAACTCATTAGATTGAATTCACCTTCATTACCCATCCAAATATCCTGAACACTTCTACCAGATTCTTTATTTCACTGTTATTGATTTAAAGACTTTCAACTCAACAAAATCATGAAAAATAGAGGGACTTTTTATTCCACTCTAGTTGGATTCCTTTCGTTTCTTCCCTCAGAGATGGATGAGCATTAATGTAATGACAAGTGGGACACAAACAATTTGAAAAGGAATGGTATGCTTTTATTTTGGCATGATTCTAAATTCAAATTATATAACTAATACAATAAGGAATCAAATTCTCCATAATAAAAATGGTTTCAGACCCAACTCCTTTGTCTTCATGTTGCCAATAACTAAGGGTTTCTATAATTATCTAAAATATAATTATTTGTAATCAACAAATTAACGACTTAAACCATGGGAGTGTTTTTCTTATTTCTAGTTGTTTGATGTGGAATCCTACCTTATATGGTTTGTCCCTATGTCCTAATAGTGGATGCTTGGTCTTATTCTTTCTTATGGTTTGGATGTTTTCTCCCTTCAACAATATTTTCACAAAGTATTCATTTTTCACAAATTAAGTCACAATTTATTGGTATATTTGGCTTGTGGGATGTTGGATATACTCTTGGGAGGTTGTTGTTCCCATGGTTAAAAAAAAAATCACAAAGTATTTATATTTTAACTACAATCGTTGACTTAAGTTGGATGTATTATTGTTTGATAAAGTAAGCCACACGAAGAAATTTGATTTATTATTTAAATTTTTTTATGAATTTAGAAATACATACATAATTGTATTTTAAAATGTTGACAAGAACAAGAAAAAATAACGAAGATCGGGTAGACAAGGAAAAAAGTAATGGTTCATAGAACATCAACAAACTAGTAAGGATACAAGCTTTAGGAAGTAGTTATTAGGATTTTACAATCTACACCAAGATTTACATCAATGCAAAGGTCTTCCTTGTGACATTATGTTAGAAATAAATGAATGAGATTGGATCTAACCTATAAATTACTAACATGTTATAATTCAATGCAGAGTTTCCTTTGAATGCCATCATGTGACAACTTATGATCGAGGGAAAAATATACTCCAATGCTAGAAAGAAACATTACAAAGTCCTCATAGTGACAAGACTCTAAGATGGAGGATCATAAGTACATCCAATGAAGACTCCCTAAGAATGAGTATGTGTACCTCTAACAAGTACATATTTTTTAATGGCTTGAAGTTGTACAAATTTCAAGGTGATTATTATATCTTAAGAGGAAAATATTTTATAACTAATTTCCAAGCACATAAGTCTCTCTTGAGCAAAAAATAGGGTACATGAATCAATCTCCTCAAATAAATAGATCCATCTATGATTTTATTCGAGTGAGGGAAGTGATTGCTTGTGCTAGATATGCCAACAATGGATGGTCTCGAGGTTGACTGAATTACAATTAGGAGAAATCCAAGGAAGAAGAGGATAAATAAATAATTTCAATCGGCTAATTGGATAAGTGGCAATGTATGGTCATACTTGTCATCCAGATTCTCAAATGGGATCAAAGATTAAACATTAGACCTCAAACATTGTAATTTTGGTTCAATGAAGGAGATATTATCATAGATATCAAACCTAGAACACCAACTTCACAATGACCAAATATAAATAATTAGTTAGATGGTTGAGAAGGTATGTATCATGTATGTGTTAGTTCACAAAGGAATTTGAAAACTTAGTTCTTTTTTAATTTATTTAAAAATTAGTATTGTAGTTAAATAAGGATTAGTTTGTTTAAAAAGTTATAAAAACTATTGAAATTGCTCCTTTGGGCATATAATGTCAACTAAACCATAGGCCTCAAAATCCTACTTTTTATGAAAGTAAGATAGACATGAAATCCCATCAACACACCAAGATAATTGAGAATACATATATAGAAAAAAACATTTAGGTCATTATCATGATCAAACCTACACTAGGAATATGGTTGTTGTTTTTCATTCTAGATAAGGTCCAACCCATCATTAGTTAGATATGTGTTAGAAACAATAACACCTCAACCATTGTTCTTAGAATGTGTCACATTGTCTTAAAATATCAGGGAAAATATCATAAAATTACCATTCAATGCCATTGTGGACTGATTCCATGTTACTTGTGGTGTTGTCCATGCCTTTCCTACACTACTAGACTCAGTTTGTGTCTTAGCAGCTCATATTTTTAGACTAAAAATTCCTAGAGAAATCAAATGGGGTTAAGCAATTAGCAGGAGGGCCCCTCATGTTACACCTAAAACCATGCCTTAATACTCTAGTAGCTAAAGAAAGTGTGACATGTTGAGGTTCATGTTTTAGACCTTGGTATAAAAAATTATATTTATGCATATTAGTGAACAATCAGACATTTTTTTGTTTTATTTGATAAAGTATAAGCATAAAAGGAAATTAGTAAAAAATTTAAAACATAAAATAACAAATTTATGAAAAAAATGATAGCCATTCATTATATTTTGATGGTTTTTTTTTCAATTGCTCGTCACTCGGGGTCAACAACATTGAACCATTGGTTAAGAACCACAACCCATGGGCATCTAAGCCGTCAAAGTTACCCAGAGATTGCACCCGGCCTAGGCTACACCAACCCTGAGCATGGCTGGATTTTTGGTGTCTCCTCCCAACTAGCCCACTGCTAAGGGGAATTGAACCTGGGTCTCCTTTCTGATGAGACCCACACCTTAACTAAATGGTCTAGCGAGAATTGACTTATTTTTATGGAAATATTAACAACCATCACACATTACATTCCTATAGAAATAATAAAGATGATTTCCATTTTATTTGGATTGAAATATTAATAATGACTTCCATGAACTAATTGTTTCTTTTACATATTCATATTTTTCTTTGTAATTTTTTCTTTTACACATAATATTCCATAACATCCTACTAATTTACAAATGATAAAACAAGAAACAAAAATATTTTGTCGGTGTGTAATTATTAATACACAAATTATATTTAAGTTCTGCATAATACACATTACATTACATATTACGTTACATATTACATAATTGAAACAATTGCTAGTTTATTTTGTACAGTCTGAACAATCATAGAATATAGTTTAATAAACCAAAATGGCGTGAGAATAAAATGTGATTCTTGAAAATACCTAATTTTAATGTCTTAGATTGATCATATGGGTCTATTATGCTATTATGATATAGGCCATCAGTGTCAGTTGGAGTGAGTAATTCTTGATGTGCACTAGCCTCTTCTTTTTATTATTATTTTTATTCATTATGGAGGGAGATCATAGTATTGGAATCAGAGGGCCAAATTTCACCAATTGACTAATTTTGGGTATTTTTCAAAAAACAAATTTGCTATTTGGTCATTTTTAGGCTCTAATATCGCCTATATCACTGTAAATTGTATGTTTCATATTTAGTATTCTCCTACTTATCTATATATATATTTTTTTTCAATCCAAAATAATCGTCTAGAATACTATACTTAAATATACTATTACAATCCTTAAAAAATACCCTAAATAATTAGATAATCTACAACTATATTTTTTTATTGACTATTTATTTTAAGAGTGGAGTAGGGTTTGGAGAAGTTTATTGGTTAGATGGTTAGTGGGTTGGAAAATAATATTAATTCATCCATTCGTTACTTCTTCACTGTCGTCCCATGGGAACTACATACCATAATCTATCAGAGGCTCCATATCCCCCATGAAATTTGTGTTCCAATTCCATAAAATGTGGTAGGTTCACGCACCTCTGTCTAAATCCAATTCACATATTTATGGTATTTTTCATATCTATAGGCAGGAAAGTTACAATAATCTTGTAAAGGGATGTGGGGTGCGTGTAGCCTGTCAAGGAAGATTGATAAATACACAGATGACCCTTGAAGTTTTCTGTGTAATTTTGATGGCTACCTGATTGACTGGGATTTCTAAGGCTTCTTTTGAGCATCTTCCTCTGCAAGTAAGTTCTCTAGTTGGAAACTTCCTGTGACAGATTTGTAAGTCTGGTCTATGTTCATTCCTGTTGTTTCAGTGGATTAAATATCAATAGAAAAGTGGTTTCCTTGTGTGAAATGTTTTTAGTTTATTATAAAAGATAAGCTTCATCTGCTAAAATTTTGTAGGAATATTAAAAAGAATAATTTTACTAGCTATCTACCAAATGATTTTAACACTCTAATCCAAAATTTAAGTAAGGATTTTGTATTTCTTTAAATTTATTACTTTAATAAAATAATGCTTGTATGCCAATTATTTATGTTATTTGATATTTTCATCTTTTTTTGAAGATGTGTATGTTATTATAAGAATCTAATATATGTATGCCTTTACATATAGAACTAGTGGTAATTCTTTTAGCAGAGGCCCTTCTCCTCCACACCCACCTTATCGTCCACCTCCACCTAGCTGTCACATTCTTGTAAGTGGTTATATTGCGAGTAGAATTCCACTAGAGGTCCCCATGCTTAGATATTTCACCTACTAATTACAAGCACAAAGAAATGATAAAATTGGTCTTACTATTACTATTGGAGCAATATTAGGAAGAGTGATTGCAAGAATATTAGTTGCTATTGCGGATGTATTTGGAATCATTTTCTTTTCATGGAGGTCTCCCAAAAAAGAAATGATGCAAACATGGTTAATAGTGGTGCATATTCTAGTCCTCTATCTATTTTCATGGTTAAATGTAATATTCTCAACTTGCTACCTTATTTACTTAGGGTAGTTGTGGCGGGTGGTCTCTTGTTTTTTTTCTAAATTCCTTTGTTTTTTTAAGTTACTTCGAATATTATTTTTGTTCCTATAAATATTTCCTACTATCTCAACTTAGAAAGTCTAAGTTTTTCAAAATATTTGTAAATATTTTGGTAGTTAAATAGTCTTTTTGGGCCAAAACTCTTGATCTTAATAGCCACGTCGAAATTGTTCCAAAAACCTTTGGTTTAGTAGCCATGTCCAAAGGGTTTCTATTCTGCCATAATTTTGTATGCTTTGTATCTATCGTAATCAACCTCCCTAGGACAAATTTATTAGGATTATTTAAGTACGAGATATTACAATATTGCACAACAAATTCTTGGATCATTGAATCTAGGTCTTTGTGAAGAAAGTTTTCTAAATGTCAGCTATTGTTGTTTCAATTGAATTTTAATTCTTAGAAATAAAATTTAATGGATATTCGAAAAAAATCGGTGTGAGAATTGTTAAAATAATGTAACTTCGAAATATATTCTAGTTGTATTTATTCCTCCTATTGGAGATGAGTTTGGTCTTGTTAGAGTCATTGAAGGATGCAATGTAAACCTTTGAATGTAAGTCGGGTCATTAGTACCCAAGTGTAAGTTGGATCATTGGACAAGTGAGCCCTGACAACTAGTAAAGATGGCCCCACCAAGTTAGAGGTCAATTCAAGTGAAGAATATAAATAGGGAGGCACTCCCCTCCATTTTTACTCACTCACTCAAGCAGTTTTGCAAGAGAGAGAAGAACTAGTGCCACTAGAAAGGAGTAAGAAGCAATTGTTTAGGTTTTACATTGTTCTGGTCGAGATCTATACTGAGGAATTTTTGTGGGGTTTTATCCCTTGTGGTTTCCCCGAGGAAAATATTTATGTTCTTGTGTTCTTATGTTTTTTGTGCATGCTATTCTTTCAGTGATATTCTAGTAATTTGTTTTAAGATATCATCTAAGGAAATTGATAAAACTTAACATGGTATCAGAGCCACCCTGAAAGGAGGCACTGCACAACTAGGGTTTGTCATTCTGAACAAATCCCTCAACAAATCAGCCATGAAAAATGCTCCCTCAACTCGCCCTTGAAGAGCGCATCTTTCCATGAAGACAGATCCAGAATCCAAGAAGTTTCAATTTTTGACCTGCTACTGCTGCCCGGACAAACTAGGGTTTCATTTTTCTAAGAATCCATCATCAATATCAGGAAAATCAAGTTATAGTCTACCTCACCTCAGGGAGTGCATCATTTTCACCTCTCAATTAGGGTTTCCATTTGAGAAATTAGGGTTTCTACATCAAACTCTAGGTCATCCAGAAGGAGATCAACCAGAAACTGTTTTCTTTAAGTAAGTACTCTTCCTCCCTATTCCATTTGAATTTCTCATTCTGTTGAAGATGACTAAGAACAACAAGCTATATTAAAAGCTTGAATGAGCAAAAAACTTCAGAGCATGGAAGTATAGGATCATGATCATCCTACAAGAAAATGATCTAGACAAACTTGTGAAGGAGGAAGTAAAAGAACCAGAAGAGGAGGAAGCTAAGTCCAAGCATAAGAAGGACATGATCATATCCAAAAGGATCATAGCTGAATCCATCAAGGATAACTTGATTCCTCTAGTATCATCAAGGGAAAATCCAAAAGAAATGTTTGATGCCCTCTCCAGTCTATTTGAAGGGAGAAACATCAACAGAAATATGAATATGAGGAACCACCTTAAAAGTGTAAGGACTCAAAAGTTAGAGATTATGCAATCTTACTTTTCAATAGTGGCACAAATTAGAGATCAGCTAGAATCCATTGGCGATACAGTAGAAGAAGCAGAAATTGTGATGACTACCCTAAATGGTCTTCCAAGAGATTGGGAAGCTTTTATCCAAGGAATATGCTCAAGAAGGAAACTAAACAAATTCAAAAATATATGGGAAGAATATGTCCAAGAAGAATAAAGAATATTATCCAGAGAAGTGAAGCTAAAAGATAATGAAGATCAAGCCTTAGCAGCCAATGCCAAAGGAAAGCACAAAATAAAGAGTCATGATCGTCCTCAAAAGACTCAAGGGTTCAAAAGACCCCAAAAAGACTTCTAAAATTATGAGTGTTTCACTTGTCACAAGTTGGGACACATTTCCATCAAATGTCCCATGAAAGTAGAAAGAGTTAAAAAGATGAAAAGATTCCAAGCTCATGCTACTGAAGATAGTGATCAAGAAGTAGAAGAGGAAGCAAAGAAAGATGAAGAATCCAATGAAGAATATGTATAGATATCTTCCCTAACGGGATCAATCTCACTAGGAAATGACACCTGGTTAGTAGACAATTTTGCATCCAAGCACATGACAGGTTACAAGGACTCACTATCATGCCTTGTACAAAAAGATTCACCACACAAAGTAATGCTTGGAGATGACTCCCAATATCCCATTAAAGGAATGGGAGAAGCATCCTATAAGCTAGACTCTCGAAAATCCATGAAGATGAAGGATGTCCTACATGTCCCTGGACTAAAGAAGAACATCTTTTCTATTTCAACTTTGGACAAGATAGGATTTAGAGTTTCCTTCATAGATGGAAAAGTCCTCATGTGGTCAAAAGGAAATACCATAGATGATGCAATAGAAATTGGAATTGAAGAAGGAGGACTCTACAAACTGAAGGGACATGCATATTTAGATTTAGAAACAAGTACAATAAATCCCTATGTGCTTTGGCACAAAAGGCTTGCTCATGTTCATTACAGAGCTCTTCCAATAGTAAGTAAGGTTGTGACCGGTCTACCATAAATTCAGATAGAACATGAAGGTGTATGCAAAGGATGTGCACAAGGAAAGAATACTAAGAATCCATATCCGAAGAGTGACAACAAAGAAAAAGGGATCTTAGATGTTATCCTTTCGGATATATGCGGGCCAATGCAAACAAATTCATTAAGCAGTAATGTTTACTATGATTCCTTTATTGATGACTACTCCTGCAAGACTTGGATATATTTTTTGAAAAATAAGGATGAAGTGTTTGAAAGGTTTAAAGAATTTAAGGCCCTAATAGAAAACCTATCTGAGAGGAAAATAAATATTTTTAGATCAAATAATGGAGGAGAGTTCACATCAAATGAATTCAATGATTTCTGCAAGGAAGCTGGGATTAAGAGGGAGCTCACTATTCCCTAAAATCCTCAACAAAATGGTGTGGTAGAGAGAAATAATAGATCTATCATGGAAGCAGTAAAAGCCATGATACATGATCAAGATCTACCAATGTACCTGTGGGAAGAATCATCCAAGATGTATATGTACAAAACCAAATATCCCATAGTGCCCTTGGGAACAAAACTCAAGAACAAATGTTCTCCAGAGAAAAGCCTGAGGTAAGTCACCTAAAGATATTTGGTTTCCCTGTGTATGTTCATATTCCCAAGGAGAAAAGAAAAAAGCTAGATATTTCAGGAAAGAAAGGATTGTTTGTAGGATATAGTGAACAGTCAAAAGCCTATCGGATCTATATAACATTATACCATCAGATTGAACTTAGCAGAGATGTAACATTTGATGAATACATAGCTTTTAGAAATTCTAAGAAATATAGAGAAGATGAAGAGGAACATGAAACTATTAAAGATGCAGAGAATCCTAAAACAATTAGGAATGAATAAGAAAGTCAGATACTTGAGTATCATGACATTGTTAGAATAATCAACCCATAGTTTACCCACTTAGACATTAATTCATTTATTTTTGTCTTATTTTCCTAGTTCATGTGTCCCACCTTGTGCAAGTTGCTATTTGCCTATCCATAGAGGTCAAAATTGCCATATTTAACTCATGTAGCACTTGGGAAAGCCTTAGGAATCAAATCTGCTTTATTCCTGGCCTCCTAGGTGCCTAACTGCTTTTTTTGCTTTATTGCCTGCTTTTTCAGTGTTTTAAGGCACATGGGAAAGCTAGACTAGGTGAGGTGAACTTGTTTTTTGTACTACACATCCTCCTCTCTTTTCTCCATGAAAAATCATGTATGAGCTGCCATTCCACCACTCTTTAGCTTGCCTATTCCTTTTTTCCAATTCATGAGCTCCATGACAGATTTGGGATCTAGCTTTTACACCTATGGGGGATTTGCTTATTTTTGGTAAGCCTGCTTTATGCTAGATTTGGATGATTCCTCATGCATTATATTTCTTCATGTATTCTATTTATTCAGCAGCCTATGATATTATAGGGTG
>LPNX010539915.1:339542-352645 GCA_001517045.1 Pseudotsuga menziesii | reverse complement strand
TACAGCTCCATATTCAGTCTCTCTTGTTAGCAATTTTGCATGATCAATTGATAATTGTTGTGGGTAAAATTAATCTATTGCTGGCCTGAATTTCTACAGACATGACTGAACCTCAATTGCCATAAGAAGTTCCCAATGAAATGATTTCTCAAAAGAGAAAGCCTTTCTGGGCTCATGATGTAATTAAAGAAGCAAGACTTGGTATCCTAGAAGGAACCACTGGAGAAAGAAAGACGACGAAGTAATAACCCAGTTATATGGTCTTGATGAGTGATCTAGTTGATAAAGAACCAACTTGTTTTGAAGATGCAACAAAACAGAAGGAATGGGTTGATGCAATGGTAAAGGAATACCAATCCATAATAAATAATTATGTGTGGGAAATAGTCCCAAGACCAAAATACAAATCAATGGTATCCTTGAAGTGAATATTCAAAACAAATCATTCCAGAGATGGTAGTATAGAAAAGTACAAGGCAAGATTTGTAGCAAGAGAGTTTTCCCAAAAGGAAGGAATTGACTATGAAGAGACCTTTGCTCCAGTACCTAGGTACACTTCAATTATAATTGTCCTTGCATTGGTAGCCAGGAATAAATGGAAGTTACGTCAAATGGATGTAAAGAATTTTTTTCTAAATGGCTTGATAGAAGAAGAAGTGTATATCGAACAATCGCAAGGTTTCGAGAATGATGATCGAGAAGCTTATGTATGCAGACTCAAGAAAACATTGTATGGGATTAAAAAAGAACCTAGAGCATGGTACAGAAGAATAGATGGGTTCCTGATGAGTTTAGGCTTTACCAAGAGTAAGGAAAATTCTAACCTTTATTATAAGGTTGAGAATGATGGGATTGTCATATTACTTTTTTATGTGGATGACTTATTCCTAACATGAGAAGATAAGCTCATAAATGAATGAAAGAAGAAGTTGGATGCATAATTTGAGATGAAATACATTGGAATGATGCACTACTTTCTAGGTCTTGAAGTTTGGAAATCCCGAATGAGATTTTCCTAAACCAAGGAAAATATATGGTAGAAATTCTGAAGAGGCTTGGAATGCTAGATTGTAAGGCCATGACTACTCCGATGACAACAAAATTGAAGTTACTAAATGATGATACATCGGAAGCTGTAGATGCCACTTTGTATAGATGGCTTATTGGTTCACTAATGTACTTAACCAATGCAAGATCATATATATGTTTTATTGTAAACAAACTAAGCCAGTACAAGGTAAATTCCAAGCATATTCACCTGATAGGAGCAAAACATGTGATGAGGTATCTAAAGGGAACTTTAGATAATGGGCTAAGATATACCTCAGATAGTGAGATCAATTTACATGGGTTCATAGACTCAGATTGGGAAGGAAGTGCAAAAGACAGAAAGAGCACCTCAGGTGGTTGTTTTAGTTTGGGATTAGGCATGATATCTTGGTTTAGTAGAAAACATACCAGTATTGCATTTAACACAGCAGAAGTAGAATACATTTCTATTTGTTCAACTTGTAGTGAAGCAGTATGGCTTCGAAAGATGTTGGCAGGTTTATTTGATGAAGAGATAGATGTCACGAATATCCTTTGTGATAATTAGAATTATATCAAGATGACAAAAAATCCAGTGTTTCATGATAGAATATTGAAGTACGATATCACTTCATTGGAGACATGGTTCAGAAAGGAACTATAAAGCTCAAGTATTTTCCTATAGAGGAACAAGTGGTAGATGTGTTGACTAATCCTTTGGCTCGTGTAAATTTTGAATACTTTCGAGACAAGCTTGGTGTAGTCCGGAAGGACCTCTCTCGAAAGAGGGAGTGACAATAGATGGAAGATGGATACAGTGGTGAGTAGCTCAGTCTAGAGTAGGGTAAGTCTGAATAGGATAGTTTGTCCTGAAAGGGTTAGTTAGATGAGGCTTGTTGATCCCAAGGGGATTAGTATGTCTGTCTAGATCAGTTTAACCCAAGTGGGTTTGTAAGTCAGGACAAGGTTTGTTGGTCCCCAGGAAGATCCATCTATCTAACTAGGCTTGTTGGCTCGAAAGAGTTAGTAAGTTAGACAAAATTCCTAGGTGGATCTACCAAAGAACTCACCGTGATGCTGCTCCAAGATATTTAGAGGGAAGGATGGTTGTTACAGTATTGCTATACTATTGATTGATGAGATGTTTTCTTTCAATAGTGTTATACTAATGAGATGTTAGTTTAGTATGGTTATACTGATGACTGTTGAGATGATAATACAATATTGTTATACTGATGACTGATGAGATGTTAGTTCAGTATGGTTATACTGATGACTGTTGACATGATAGTTCAATATTGTTATACTAATGATGGTTGAGATGTTAGTTCAGTATTGTTATTCTAATGACTGTTGAGATGTCAGTTCAATATTGTTATACTGATGACTATTGATATGTTAGCTCAATATTGTTATACTGATGACTGCTGAGATGATTGGTTCAACATTGGTATGCTGATTGTTGAGATGATTAACTCAGTATTGTTATACTGATTGAGATGTATGTTTCAGTATTGTCATACTGATGATTGATTGAGATGTATGCTTCAGATAATGTCAATATTGATTATACTGATGATTGATGAGATGCTTGATTATATGTGTGCATTGTAGTCACATTGTTGATTGTTGAGATGATTATTGAGATAGTTAAAGTTGATTGTCGAGATAGTTACATTTGATTGCTATTGAGATGGTTACAATTGATTATTGAGATTCTTGACTAATGATTGATTGATGGAGAAGATGATGGTTCAGTTTTCACATATTGGAGATGTAGATGATGATGGTTCATTATTCACATACTGAAGATGCAGATGATGATGGCTCGATATTCACATACTGAAAATAATGATGATGATAGTTCAAATGATGATGATATAGAATATGGTTCAAAATATGAAGCAACAAAAGATAATCCAAAAGATTATTCAACATTCATATGCTGACATTGCAAGAGATGTTCCATAAGATGACAAGAAGACGATTGAAGAAAGATGATTGCAGAAGAAGATACAACTGATATCGACGATGAAGATGTATGATGTTGTACCAAAACTTCCTATGAAATATATAGTCTCACCATTCAGTTGTACATTTGTAATAGTAGAAGTTGCTACTATAGTTGAATACCTTCCCAGTTAAGAGGGAGTGTTAAAATAATGTAACTTCGAAATATATTCTAGTTGTATTGTACTCCTCCTATTGGATATGAGTTTGGTCTTGTTAGATTCATTGAAAGATGCAATGTAAACCTATGAATGTATGTCGTGTCATTAGTACCCAAGTTTCAATATAATAAATGCTATTTGTAATGTCTAGTTGGACAAGTCGGCCCTGACAGCTAGTGAAGTCGGCCCCACCAAGTTAGAGGTCAAGTCAACAGAAGAATATGAATAGGGAGGTGCTCCCCTTCATTTGTACTCACTCACTCAAGCAATTTTGCAAGAGAGAGAAGAACTGGTGTGCAAGAAAGGAGTAAGAAGCAGTTGTATGGGTTTTACGCCATTCTGGTCGAGATTTATATTGAGGAAGTTTTGCGGGGTTTTCTCCCTTGTGGTTTCCCCAAGGAAAATCTTTGTGTTCTTGTGTTTTTATGTTTTCTGTGTGTGTTGTTCTTTAAGTGATATTCTAGTAATTTTTTTTAATATATCATCTAAGAAAATTGATAAAACTTAACAATAATCCCCTTAGAATGTTTATCAAATAGTTCATTATAACTAATTTGAACTCTTGGGAGATTTGTTACTATAAATGCCTTCGGTGGAAAGTGTTCTCTTTAAACAACTTAAGTCCATTTTATTTCCTAGTTGTTTTGGCCCCTCTTCCATTTCCTTTTTATCAATTTGTATTTTTTTCTATCCTATCAAGTTCCACTTTAACCAATTTGGATTTTCTGATGAATTAATTATACATATACTGCTGCAACCTTCCATTTGTGCTTTTTTGGCCATTCCAAAACCCATGTACTTGCCTTGGAAAGCATACGTGTTTCAATGTTTTGGATCCTTTATTGATAAATAAAAATATTGATGTGCCAATAATCTCAGTAAGATTTATTATGTGTTAGAATCTTGAAATGATGCATTTATCCCAAGCAAAGACTGTAAAATAAGGCTATGAAGAAACATATAATTTTTTCATTTAGAATTTTAGTTTTAAAGGAAAAAGACAATGGGTGGTAGGATTTCAATGACAATCATTATATGACCACTGCATAAATTAGTTGATCATGACATGATCCAAAAATCAAGTCTCAATCATGTAGAGGGTTGGAATTCATGCAGAAGAGTAAAGTGATGGGAATAGCACAACATATTGAATCATTAGAAAGGATGTAGCAATATAGAGGTATTGATCTGGTAAAATATGTCATATTTCATTCTCCTACATCTCCTCATGTACTCTTGCAGAACAATGAGTCCAATTTTCTTGTAGAAGGGAATATCTAGTAGTATAGTGTTGGACTTCAAAATCATGCCATAGGGAGAGTTGAGTAGGGTTTATTTTTTAAGAGGCTACAATAATACATAGTTAATATATCTCCAAGTATTTATTCTGGTAAATTGACTTGGATTTTACATGAGACCTAGTCCATTTTGGCATCCCATTTGGATGGAGTGAGACAATTCTATAACTAGAACATGCCATGCCATTGATCACTCCATCAACATCCTTGAGAAACAAAGTCTTGTTGGAAATTTATTTTCAACTTTGTTGGATCTAGTAATTGAATCTTGTTATCACTTCAGTTGAGGAGGCTTTATCTTCTCACAACTGATCTTTGGTTCCATGTTCTATGTTTTTTCCACGGTTACTATAATTTACTAACTCTGTTAATTAGAAAAAACCCTTTAGGGTATGGACATTGGAAATATTTTGATGAACATTTTTAGACAAATATCTTTCTAATACAGGAACTTGGAAACAAGAAAGGTGTTCTTTTGGACACTACTTGCACACCTTATAATTGCATGTTTCTATGTGTGTTAAAAATGACACTTATCTACCTTTGTAAACCAAGGAATCATACACCTATATTAGGGACAAAGGTTGGTGCTATTTATAAGATATTATATTTGAAGATAAAGATAATAGTTGCTTCTTCAACAACCCAAAAGGCCTACAATATTGATTGATATTGGTGGTCTAATTTCTCCTTCCACATTATCTTCCTCATCATTTTGGAAATCAGGAGGGGTGTGACAAGGTGGTATCAAGGGCATCTTGGGAAAATTAGGTATTCTTAGTTACAACCTATACTTACTTCTTCCCAATTGGACTCATTATTTTTTCCACCCTTTATAAATTAATCTTTTGAAAGTCAATATTATAGTTTGTTGCTTGAACCTTCAACCACAACTATAACATAACAAGTAGGGAATTAGGAAAGGGAAATCCTTCACCTAGAAATTTTCCAAGGTTTTATCAAATAACCAACATGTTTCACATTAACCATAAATATAAACTTGAGCCCAAACAATAAAGTACAATTGAACCATTTAGTATAGTAGGCTTTGGAAAAAATGTTGGAAGTATAGGAAGGTTGATCCTAAGTTCCTAACCTATTCTATAATGCTCTAAACACTCATGAGTAATTACTAATTCTCAAGTTCAACTATGGGGCTACCAATATCTTAAGAAGCACATTGTATGATATGAGGATGATTGATGGGATGTTCACTGGAATGCAATGGAGTACATTGGAATGAAGTAGTTTCTTATTTGTTCTTGATGGGTTTTAGGTTTTTGAATGAAAATTGTATATTGGGTTGATTCCCGAGATAAAGGTTTCAATTTTCTTTGATTTTATGAGATATACTAACACTTACAAAACAAAATAAAAGATTACAATGTTCATTGAGGATTTTCATTTTCAGGAAAGATGTTTATTTTATTATAATGGGACTTAAAGTTGACATACTAAAATTTTTATATGGAGTTGCAAAGACAAATCTTGTGGAGTTAAATTTGACATACTAAACTAGAAGTTTATAGATGCAAAGTGTCTTGCAATTGATGAGACACTTGAGCATTCCAAAGAGTTTGTAGAGGAAATAGAGTTCTTGCAATCCAACAAATATGAATTCCTGAAATTTTTAGAAGAACCAAATTCATTGTTTTCAAAGAGGCTTCATCATTCACAGTCCTTGCCATCTTCTCCCCAAGTGAAACAAATAACATTGTTGAATTCATCTAGTGCAACAAAAGCATGCCAAATGTTGACAGAGGAGGATAAGACTAAGGAAAGGTGTCCCAAGGGAGGGATGAGAACTGAGAAGCATCATAGGAAGCCTATTGTACCTAGGGATTTTGTAGACAAAAAAGAATCAAAATAAGCTCAGATGTGACCTCCAACCAGATCAATATCAACTAGCCTAATGCATTATCAATATAATAATTGTGCAAAAACCTTTTCTAATGGTAGGAGCAATTCCAGTTGTTTTCCAACTAAGATAGTTGTCTTAAAGTCTGGTCCATGAAGGGATTGGTATGTTCAGGTTAATACACTCCCAATTTTCTCTCTAAGATATCAAACTTGTAGCAAATATCTAAAAGAAATAAAAAAACTAGTAGTCAAGATTATCTTCAAAAAATACAGTTACTGCTTGAAATGGATCAAAGAAAAACTAGAAAAGATAAATCTTACAATGTTATTGAGGATTTTTCATGAATGTTTTTGTAATGAGCATAAATATCCAAGAGAGGTTTCTAAAGATATTGTAACAAAAGTAAGGGAAATTTTAGCCAGAGATATTTTAGTATCCCTGATCTGATATACAGTTCAGAATATTAAATTTCAGAAAATTAGCTTAATGTTTTGAAATAAAACTTGCAAACAACCAGTCAACTTTTGGAATCTAAAAATATAGGGGAAAATGACTGATACTTTTGGTCACAGGGAAACAGGCAGTGGGAAGAAATCAAGGAAATAATAGGAATGATAGAGTGTATTCCATAACAAATTTATATCAGGTACCATTGAGTTTTCAAATTCCTCTCCACGGAAACCTACTCCCATGCTTCTGGGTCACCTAACCGTGAAACTAGGAAGCACTTTTCTCATATCCACAACCAGAGGCTTGTATAAATTGAATAAGGTTTTTTTAAAGGTTATGAGACAATAATAATAAGTTCATGAAGTTTTATAACAAATCATAGGAAAAGGAAAATATTCTACAAGTTGTAAAGGTGAGACTATCTTGCTGGGAAGTTCACTAGCTCCATATTTAGGCCTTTCCAAATAGGGTAAGGGTGGTTCATATTCTATGTTTTGGACTTGGAGGAATTATATATGCCTGTTAATGACTCATCAGAAAAATAATGGAGTTATTTTAAGTCATACAATTCAAAATATTGAAGATACAACAGAACTAGTTATTTTCTAATGCAAATCTAGACTAGGTTGACTTAAAATGAGTAAATAAAATAGAATGCTATGAAACTTGAATATAATGTAAATAATAACATATAAATACCATGAGGGTCAAAAAAATTCTCATAATATTCAAAAAGGTAACCTCTCATAGCACAACTCCAAAATTATGACTTTGGAGCTAGGAAACCCAAGAAATTCGATCTATGAATATCACAAACTTTAGGAATGACCTGAAGGTGGTATGAATATGATATTGAATAGTAAATTAGAAATAAATATACATACAATATCATATATATAGAAATATCCATTACATAGCTCCAAAATTTCTAGAAGATCATAGAATAGAGAGAAGGAGAAAAGAGGAAGGGATGTCACTAATAGGAGGCCTCAAAGCTCTCCAAGATGATATTATAATGGCATAAAAGAGACATAAAACCATGTAAAAAACATCCTTCAATATATGAAATCTGATCCTTAGCTTCAGTAAGACCTGCAATAGAAGTGGGAATAAGAGGGGAGAAGGGGAACAATGGACTTGGGGCACATCACCCAAGATACCAAGGCTCACCACTCAGAAATGAAGATTAAGATTTAATAAATTAAAAAAATACATTAACCAAAATGTGTGAATGAGCTTTAATTGTTCTTTAATAGAACTCTAGGTGACCTGTTTAGCAAGTAGAGGCTAACGGTGACCTATGAGAGCAAGTCAACCACCTAGAAGCCCTAACTCTAGCCACATATGTGCCCTCCTTGAGAAGATTGGAATGTAGGACCATGTGGATGTGTATCCCTATCCATGTCATTCATCAAAATTGGAAACTGCGCCCTCCTTAGGCCCATAGTTGCTACTTTTGTCAATGACATCTTTTTCTTCCTTTCCCGCTTTTCCCTATGATATATTTTCTAACTTTACTTATTTTATTATAACAAAAATTTTCATAGCTTTTGGGCACTTTCCCTTTTCTCTTTGAATGCTTTTTTCATAAAGTTTCCACTTTCTTAATATCCTCCCTTGGCAAGTTGGATTGCCACTTGTTCCTAACATGGAAAGCTCAATTCCACATGTTATTTGCACAATAATTAATTTATGGAAATAAAAATTAAATACATGTCTCAACAATGTTTATTTAGAAACATTATCTTAGGCTAAATAATTAATGCCTCATAAATAATAGTTGGAAAAAACTCCCTAGGTGAGTAAATTAATGCAAATTTGACCCCCCAATGTGTTGGGCTTGGTCAACACTTGTATGTCCAAAATTATGGGGACATGACAATCCTCCCCTCCCAAATCTGCTTGTCCTCAAGCAGAAGCACTCTAGAGTGCTACAAATTTGTCCACCATGTAGGAGAACCGGAGCATGAACTGATGTGCAATGCTTCATCAAGACAACATGTAGAGTTTCTCAAAAAACAAGCAATGCCTGGGTCCCATTGCTTGCATTGAACCCCCTTCAGTTAGAATTCCTTCCTACACAACTTATCAACCAAAACTATGCCTGGATCCCATTTCCTCAATTGTAAGTATCCAAACATTAGAATCCACCATAAAAAATTATCGTCAAAGGAAATGATATTCATGCTATGGAAATCATACCACTGCACTGAAAACTGGAATTTCTCCATAAAAATTTGGAAATCTATCATATTTCCCCACCCAACATTAAGTTCTTTATGTGCTTGATGCACATTAGCATTGAGTCTCACAATGATGTTGCTGCAATGGCATAGGTGTGAGTCGCATGTCCAACCCCAATGAGTATAGGCATCATCCAACCAACAAGGATTCCCAAAATTCTCACAATAAGATGATGCATCACAATTATCTCCAAAAATGCAAGAAGGAAAAACAAATAAGTGTCCCCTCATCCAACCTGAGAAGGTACTAACACTCCAACCAAAAGGTCCATGTGAACACTTCCAATGGCTCAAATATATGCCACTGGTTAGAGGGTACACGAATCCATCCAACTGTGTGAATTTACTCCACTAAGACCACTTTATGCAAGATATTTTTCTCATTTACTCCTCTTGGCATCTTTCTTGCTCAACTGCCCTCCACTGCTCATGAGTAGAATTTTTTCTGCAAGTAGACTCCATGTGTGACATGTAATCTTCAACCCAATCCATATGTGGCTAAATGGAATCAAGTGACAGCAATATGTTCCTATGTGGATGTTGGGAGGGTGATGGTGCATTCAACAAGTCATCATGAACACCTAGGAAATCCTCCAGCTCTTCCTATTGTACCAATAAGGAAAATTCCTTCTCCCAATTTTCATCCCCACTTGATGAGGTTGAAATAGAAGCATGGGTAGAATTGTGAATCAAATATATGTCATACGTATCCACCCAACTTATGTCTGCACTATCTTCATCTTCATCTGACTCTTCCATGAAAATTGGACTCCTTCTATGAGAACAATCATCCTTTCTCGAGCAATGTCCCTGTGCTTGGAAATCATCATCTGCATCCCAAAATTCCTCCAGCACAAAAAAATTAGAATTCACATCATGTGCATGTGTATGGAAGGTATCCAATGGCTGCAAATTAAATATTTGTGGCTTCCCACATGTCAGGAAAATGCCATTCACAACAAAGAATTTATTGCAGAAATTAAACTCTTTACTACCCACCGTCTTCATTCCCAATCTGTCTCTATCCACCCAATCAATGGATGAAAAAGGACTTTTATTTGCTGATCCATATGGAATGTGATCAGCCACCTCCTCTAAATCAGATTTTACCATCCATAAGGGGTTGTCAGAATGTGTCTCTTTCCAAGCATATGTGTCAGATAACCCTTCACTGGTGCAAGCAATTCTAGTACATCTTTGATCCTCTATTTCTGTGATATTTTTATTTACCCGATCCATGAATAGATTATCTTATTTTCTTGCTGATTCACTTGGAATTTCATAAACCATATTTCCCATAGCTAGGAAATCCTCTATGCCATTTTGTATACCCACCTGTGCTTCGCCAAAATACTCTTCACAAACACCTGCAAATATTCTCCTTCATCATGGTTGTCCTCCACATGGGGTTCCTCCATTAACTTCCAAACATTTCCTTCCATGCAACATGAAAGGGGTGACACCTTCAACTCCCTTTGAAGTTTACAGATCTACAACTTTGACTCTTGAAGGAATCTTTGTGTGCTCTTCAATAAGTCAATAGTGATCTCCAACTTATTAGAGAGCCTCTCTGATTCTTCTTATTCCTTCTTGATTGCACTATGGTACATCTCAGCCATAATGAGGAGATGATATCTGTTAGAAAGTAAGTTCATATAGTTCTCCTTCATCTTGGCCATGCCTTCATTCAATGCTATGCACTCCCCCATAAAGGCATCTCCTTCCATCTCTCCACCAGAATCTTTCCAACAACATCTTGCCACCAAGGAATTGATGTCAACAAAGTTTTTCATGGCTTCCATAAGCTTATTTCTATCCTCCTGTAGTGATCCACTTAGATTATGTGGCTTACAAAGAATATCCTCCACCAAGGTCTCTTCTTCTAATAGGTGACATACATGAACATGTTGTTTGTGGCATGGATCCACAACACAAAACTCATTCTCAACATACAACTCAACCTTTGAATTTTATGCAAAATCACTTCCATTATGTGCAGTGGAGGGTATTTATGAAGGTTGGAATGACATGTGATATGGACATAAATTAGAGAGCATATCATGCCTTGTCATTTCAGCTTCATCATGCTGCAAAGGAGTCCAAAATTGAACTATGGTGATCTCTCTGCATCAGATTTTTCTCCTTCAATTTTCCTAGTTCATACGCAGCTGGTGAGGGCTTATCTTCCATTTCAGTCGGAAGTTCAGATAATGAATTCAGATCTGATTTTTGTTCTTCTTTTGGATTTGATACTGTTACCACCTAAGTTGTACTTAGTGGTTTTTTATCAAGTGAACCTGGTGAACTAGACAAGGATAACTTGTTCGGACTTAAGAAGACCTTTGGAAGTACTTCTTGGAAGTGCTTGTTGTACTATATCACATGTTCATACCCCATGGGGGAATTGTAATAAGTGTTCTAGCATGATAGTGTCTATAAAAGACTCGGTCTCTTAGACTTTATTTGTCAATCTGATCAGCCCGGGGTGTTTTTTCTCTTGGTTATTATGTTATTATTGGTTGTTGAATAAACGACTGATAATTTCTGAGTTTTTCACTCCATACCTCCAAAGTTGGGGTGGTCAGCTTGGAATTTAGGCCTATTGAGGTTATTAGAGTCTATGTGCCAATGTATAAAAATGCTAGACATCATGGTCCAATCATATGAACATGTCCAAGTCCCCCTAGGTTTTTTCAATTTTTCAATTTTTTAGTTTTTTCAGTGTTTTTTATTAAAATTTAATTTTTCCAAAACTTAGGCTATTTTTTAATAGTTTAATTGGAAAAATTTATTTTGTAATAAAAGTGGGCCAAATAATCAGTTGCAGTCATGTAGGTGCTCATTTTCAAGCTAAGAGCACCATGTAAACGCATGGACCCACTATTTCCTAGTTTTGAGTGATTTTCCATCACTCAGGTAAGAAAGCCCCAAAAATCAATTATTGATTATTTTAATTAATAAATTGATGAATAATGGAGCAAAACTAGAATCATAGATCAGTGGATTCTCAACTGATTTGATTGAAATTAATCAGATCTGAACCAGATTGACTAGATCTAATAAATCCTTGACTGAAGGAGGTGATCAAATCAGATCCAGAGTTGATCTTCAGCATCCTTTATGGGGAATTTTTCCCTCCCTCTCTCCTCCACATGTTTTGGCTCATCTAGATGATTTTTGGTGGGTGCTTCAGTCAACAGGTTGAGGTGTCAGTCAAATCAGCTCTTCGATTGACAATTGCACTCAGTGAGACTCAGATCTGGCTCAGTTAGACACAGATCAGGCATTGATGGACTCTCCTTTAGCTACAGTGGTCTATCTCCTTGGGATTTGTGCCCCCCTGGGCTAGATCTCCTATTTTTTGTATAAATAAAGCTCAGGCTGCCTCTTCCAAGGGAGTTAGAGTTGGATTGAAGGGCTTGCTATTGTAATACTACTGTAATCTTTTGATTATTGAAATAAAGAAGCTTTGGAGGCCAAATGGTGTAATGCTCTCATATGTGTGGATTAAGCATTGTCTTACGGCTATTGATGTTGCCAGCTTTTCTCTCAAATTCTGCATCTAAACCCTGTCTGGCTTAAATGATTCAGCTGAATCAATAGGAGTATAGTTGGGCAAGTAAGGTTACTTATTTTTCTTATATCTCATAGCATATATGATTAGAATATCTAGATTATACATGTTTAATAAGTTTATTTGCATGTAATTCTTGTCTCTTTTTCATATATATATCCAGATCTCATGAGGTTTCGTGCAGGATTGTGTGTTTAGCTTTCAGGTAGCAAGGATTAGACGAGCTGTGGATCTAGTTTGACTCCACTATACATCCAAAATATTTGTGAAGACATTTCCCCTCTGTATTCCACTAACAAGTTTCCATTGCAGATCTGCTTCAGCAACAAGCACTTCTCTTCTCCTTTTCCTCTTTCAAAATCATTTCTTTTTACCTGGTTACTTTGTTCACAGATTTGATATTGTTTAGATATATTATATTAAATTAAATTTAACATAGATATATCTCCTCAAATCCCATAATATAGATCTTGTTTG